>JAJLTX010000045.1:0-113718 GCA_030568365.1 Myxozyma kluyveri
ATTCATTGTAGCCAAGAGGAAACCAGGTGCCTTGGAACCGAAACCAAATTGTGGAAGCAGAATACGTAATATGCATGACTCACCAGATCATAATAGTAGAAGGCAATCCTTGCGTAAGCACACTATATGCAAATTGCAAATACCAACCCCTTCTGTTTATTCACGCAATCGCCGATTGCTACAGAGTACGGTGCTCCAAATCGATTAAATAGCTAATTTGATAACCTATTTAACATTTAAACCTATATTATGCATCCCGATAACATCTAAAACCACCACGGCCCAATTGCGAAACCGAATCAAAAAATATACAATACACATAACTCCCAATTTCTTTCGCACTTTAAGATGACGTCAATACTCTTCTTGGAACAGCAGAACCATCAGCAACAGCTCGTACGATATTCGCATTTTCAGTTTTTGATCTAATAGCAGATTTAAAATGTGCATGAGTTGGAGAGTGTGGTTGAGATTGAGCTTCAATGATTGTTTCACAACCACTAATTAATTCTAATTTTTTCTCCATTCTTGAAATATTAGTTCCAAAAGTATCAATAGTCTCTTCTAACTCTGTAACTTTTTGTGCAAGAGTACGTAATTCATATTGTAATCTTGCAGCATCAAGATCAAGATTTCTAATATCATGTGCAAAATCTGTTTCTCGTTGTGTTGCTTGCTGATATTCGTGTTCTAATTCTGCTGTTGTTTCTGCTGCTTTTGGAACAGTTGTGCACTTTGTTCGTCATATGAAATAACTTCATCTCGTAGCATCTATGTGACTATTAGTAACAGTCTGTAAAATATAAATATTTATAATTGCTCACCTCAGCACGTCTTGTTTCAATCTCACTCTTCTCCTGTTCATCCTGTACACCTCTTAACAATTTCATCACATATTGAATTGTATATACAAATCTTGGAGAGGTATCAAGTACCGCATCCTCAGCCTTTGAGAAAGATAATCTTCCTGGTAACTTAGCAGCATCGGCATTAAATTGCAGAGCTTCTAAATTCAAATCATGAAATGAGCTTGCTCTTGGTAATAAATAAAAAGAACCATCGCTTTGTTGTTCAAAGTCTGCTGAATATTGAGTAAATAAACTAAGCTCATTTTCAATCGCCTTCAATCTTTCTAATTCTGTCACTCCTTGTCGTGTTATATATTTTTCTTCTTTTGATAGATTGTCATTACTTGCTGATTGTGCAACTGAAAATGCATAGTCACCATCATCGCCTGCATCAGTTGAAGAAAGAAACGAGATCCCCTATATGCATTCTCAAATACGTTTTCACCTTCACCAGGGGGGCCTGTCAAAGGAACATTTTTTGGAGTCCAATCGGTATAGTAGTTGGCGCGGTCTCATCACCAGAGTAACCGTCATCTTCGTCATCGGAAATAAAATCAGAATTTTTAAAATCATCATCTCCTATGAAACTTCTAAACCCATCATTATTTCTTCCGTCTCTTGATCCTTCAGTTGTAGCTGATAATGCAACTGAAGTTCCTTTTGCTATTGAACCACCTGTTCTTGTTCTATTTACTTGTCTCTTCTTCTTATCTCCAAATTCACTATCATCATCACCTTGCCGTAGTCGTAATAGAGCTTTGATAGGGCCCCTAGATAGTAGCAAACTCAGTTAGGCAACGAGGTGATCCAGTTCGATAAATGATAACATACCCCACTCCTCGATCTCCTTTTTGCGTTTGATCCTGAACATCCAGCCAGTCCTAACGCTGTAATAAAACCAATAGCACAGTTCCTTCTCGCAGCTGAGTTAATTGACAGATATCGTATCGTACAGTCTGTTTCTGAGTGTGCCCATGCTAACATATCTCCAACATATCTAAATGAACCATAAGCAGCTAATTCAACTGGCTTACTACCTTCTGTTAAAGCATCAAAGAATTCTTTTAATATTGTCTTTTGTCGTAATTCTGAAAGTCCGTCAAGACAGGTTTGGAGCATTGTTGGTCGTTCTGCTAATATTGCAAGTGATTGCCGTACATAAAGTCGTTCTCTGACATCATCATCAATTGTTAGATGTCGAATTTCTCGTTGTAACCAATAAAATAACCTGTCGTATGCAAGATCAAGTTGTTTTGTAATTTGATCCATGATTTCAATCCTGAGATACACAAAACCAGGTCACTACCTACTTCTTCATGCGGGCCAAGAGGTACTTTCACAATTAGCATCTCGATATCAGCACAGTAAGTGAGCTTATTGCGCGTAAATTCGTCGGCATTAATCACATCAAACTCGTCCTTAGTGACGTAATCAAAGATTGCATAGTAAACTTCATTATTCTCACGTTGACGCAATAATTTCATTGCATTATTAAATGCTTCTCTTATGTATTTCGACCGACTGTGTGGAGGAACTTGTAATGTATCGTCTGGTAGTCCAATTAAGAGCTCTTTGGAGTCAGTCTGCGCAGAGGCGGAGGCGGCTAAACTAAGTAATGTGGGGTATAAGACCATATTAGAGCTTATGCGGTATAACACGGGAATATATGTGTCGATGTGCGAAGTAAAGAAGAAGTAAGTACGGGGAAACAATGGGGTTTTGGTGTCTGGGTTTTGGAGGAGGTGTAATGTATCCAACTTCTAAGGGACTTGTATTATGTAAAACACACACAATGATTTCAGGACTTACAACAGTAAAGTTATGGTATTCCAGTAAGTCAATTTGTTCACTTGAAGTTTGACAATCACATCTATATCATCATCACTTGTACTAGCACGTTCATCACCTCATCAACCACCGTTACAAATTCACAGTCATCAGCATTACAATCAAAATTTCGACTGGCAGTTCAAATCTACAACTCAAAACCCATCGCAAGAACGGAATAACCCAATACGCTACAGAATCAATTTTCAAAATACAAGTATTTGAATAATGAATTAATAATATTTGAAAAACCAGTGATAAACCATTCTTTATGAACGATCACTTTTTAATTCAAAAAATGGATTTCATTTTATTTATTTGATATTAAATTACATATCACAGTGCTTTATAGTTCGATTCACTGGTCACAGTACTTTATTATTGATTTACCGATTCATTGATTCAATCATTGAAATCATAACTTTATAAATCTTCTTGTACTGAGAGGGCTAATTGGCTGTGCTGAGTTGAACTAGTTGATGGATTGCATTGGATTGTAATAGTGAAGTGAAGTGAAGTGATTATCGTGACTATCAATTGTGACGTGTGATTTCAGTTACTACAACGATACAGCTTAAGTTTCCATCACACTTGCATAGATCAAATTTCACTTTGAAAATGTCTCGGCAATTTTCAAATTCAGGTATACAATCAAATTCACAACCAACCACACAGTCAAATTCACACTCAACCACGCAATCAACTACTCAGTCAAATATAAGTAATATACAGCAGTCAACCACACGATCGACAATGATTTCAACACCGCCAATAACGAATCCAACGACACCAAATTATAATACTCAAATTAAAGAGGAAGTTGAAGATATTGATGAAGGAGTTTTTAAATTTGATGAAGATGAAGAAAATGTTGATAATGGTGTATTAAGTAATAAGAAAGATCAAGTGCAAGAGAATAAAATTCCAATTACACCTAAAGAACTTTCAATTCCGATTGAAATAAATTCACAGCAAGAAGGCACAGATTCAATTATTAATAGAAATGGAAATAGTGATGATACATTTTTAGTTCCAGAGAATTTCGCAATGGTTGGACCTGGGATATATAGAAGTTCATTTCCACGAAGTGAACATTTCAATTATTTAAAACAAATTCGATTAAAGTCTGTACTAGTGCTAGTACCAGATCCATATCCCGAAGAGAATTTTCAGTTTTTAAAAACTAATAATATTCAATTTTTCCAAGTGGGAATGTCTGGAAATAAAGAACCATTTGTACATGTATCAGATGATACTATTACGACTGCATTAAAAATTGCAATTAATCCAATTAATCATCCTTTATTAATTCATTGTAATAGAGGTAAACATAGAACAGGTTGTTTAGTTGGTTGTATTAGAAAATTACAAGATTGGTCTTTAACAATGATTTTTGATGAGTATAGAAGATTTGCTCATCCAAAAGTACGACCGTTAGATCAGCAGTTTATTGAATTATATGATGAACGAGAAGTTGTTTTATTAGGAAGAGTTTACAATTGGTTACCGTTAAGATGGTCGAATTCAAATTCAAATTCAAATTTAATTGGAAATTCACATTCAAGTTCGATTGAAAATTCAACAAAATATTTAAAAGGAAGCGGGAATGGAAAATCAAATCAAATTTCTCCAAGTTGTTTAAGTGATGGTGAAATTGACAATGAATATGAATATGAAAGTGAACGAGAACTTGAACGAGAACTTGAGCAAGAACTTGAAAGATAAATTTTAAAAATAAATGAATGATGAATAAGAAGTTTGATGATATATAATGAAAATTAAGATAAAGATGGTTGTATAAATAATGAAGGAAGGAATTACAGTATATGGTATCACAGTATGAATCGAATTAATTAAACAATTGATTGTATTGATTACAATACAACATATTTATTTACATATATATATATATTTACGTATCGTAGTTGTACTTTCATAATATGATTTAACTTAAATTCAAAATTTATCCCTAATATTACAGTACAGCAACTTGATTCCATAAATTCATCCAACAAGCGAGTAAAACATGAAAACGATAGCAAACCTATAAATAATAAACACTAAACAATAAACTCAATAACAATAGCAATAGTAAAATATAAACATTGTTATAGATACATTCATTCATATTAATACAATAACTGCATTAATTAAACCATTAATACTCCGAATTCCATACTTTTCATAAATTACTCTTCCTCCTCTTCTGCTTCTTCTTCTTCATCAACTTCCATTGCATCATCATCCACCTCATCTTCATCTTCGTCGTCAACTTCCATTTCCTCTTCTTCCTCCTCCATATCATCAAATCCCAAAATCGATCTTCTTGCACTTATTGAAATTTCAATTTTGGATTTAATAGCATCGATATCTTTTCTTAATCGACCTTCTCTAATTCCCTTAGTTGATAGCCAACTTTGTAATTTTTGAACATCTTCATATGATTCATAAAATCCCCATTCATTACTTTCAAATACTTCCGCTCCTTTATCTTCTTCATTATCTTCTTTCTCTTCATCATCTTCCTTCTCCTCCTCCTCTTTCTCTTCTTCCTTCGTCTCATCTTTAACCTTAGCTTCCTTTTCTTTCTTAATGGCATCCTTCTCCTTCTTATCTTCCTTCTTCTCCTCTTTCTCATCTTTCTTCTTATCATCCTTCTCCTCTTTCTTCTCTTCCTCTTCAAAAGAGGTAGAAGTCTCCATTAATCGTCTCTTCTTAAACGACATTTCACCATACATGGCTTTATCAGGTTTAACGTAAACTTCCAAATCCTCCTCAGAAGGACCTTGAACCCATAATCTACCCATAAGATAACCTTTTTTACCAAGTTTTGTAGGTAATCCATTATTTTCAACCCACCAATACCGATTAAAGAATCTATCTCTACCAAGTAATTTAATTCTTTGGACATCATATTCTCTTAATTCAACTTCCGCTTGTTTTAATGCTTGCAAACATTTAGTAACGCCTTTTCGAGCATTCTCAATTGCAACACTAGCTTTTCTAAATCCTGCATGAGATCTTGAAACTTTCTTTTCAATTTCGTCGCGGATTTCATTTCTAGCTGCTCTTCTTGTAAGAATTTCAAGTCGATCTGTTGGTGTTGGCGTTGAACTTGGTCCATTTTCTAATTCTGGTAATTCAAATCCTTCGTCTTGAGCATCAATAATTTCTTCTTTTTCTTCTTCAAGAATCTTAATTTGTTCAAGATATCCCTTATGTTCTTTATGTGTTTCAAGTCGCTCTCTTCGAATACGTGTACTTTCATCCATACAATATTCGATATATCCTCGAATCGTATCTGAGCAATTAATCAGTTGAACAAGTAGATTCAATGTTTTCAGTTTTAAAACATGTGACATTGACACGTATTGACTTTTAGCGGTTTCAACAGATGGAGGCTGATTAGCAGGTGTCAAAAATTCGAGAACTTGCTTACATAAAGGTTTATATAATTCAAGATAAGAAATATCAAACAGTAAACCAATAAGAATAATCTCGAATCCACCATTTGAAAATTGACGACGCTGTAATTTTTCTCTCCAACCTCCTTTCTTAATTGTGATAATCTTGTTAATTCTTGATTCAAGCGATAATGCTTCAACTTTTGGCGTTGGCGGCGCACTTTGAATAATGTTTCGACGACTACGTCGGAATCTTGTAACTGGTCCTTCAGGTACACTTTCGGTACTTTCAGGTTCCTCGGTGTCGCTGGTTGTCAATTCATCAACCAAGTCAGGTCGAGTAGGTAATTCAATTGCAAATTCGGTACTTTCAGTATCAATAACTAATTTGAGTAACGCGGTGTGCATGTCAAGAAGCAACTTGCTTGGTTTGTCGCCCGTTCCATTACTTTGTAAAGCAGCGATAAATTCGTCAAATGTAAATATCGGCAATCCAACTGGATCACCAAAAAATGCAAAAAACATATACGTCTCAATAAGAGTGGTCATATTTTCTTGAGGGACGGCGCTCTCAACAGATAATCTTGGACGCTTGGCAGGACGATCTGTGATTGGAATAACATCAAGATCATCAGTTGAAAGAGGTCTAGCAGCAATGCGCCGCTCACGTTCAAGCTCTTCATTTCGTTGTTGTTGACGTAAAGCTTCACGTTGGTCTCTAAGGTCTTGACGGACAGCATTAATCCTATCTGTTCTTTCCTGTCTTTCACGTTCAATTCGGTCACGACGTTCTTGTAATCGGCGAGCTTGTGCGGCTGCAGCTTCTTCATCAGTTGGACCTTTCCGTTTTTGCAAATGGGCAGGCACATTCGAATCGATACGGAAACGCATTGCATATCTTGGTTTAACAACCCAAGGAGCACCAGCCCATGATTCACGGGTAAGCGAGTTCTTCATAAATGTGCGCAGCATTGCTTTCGAAAACCGTTTGCGATCACGGATTAGTTGAACGTCATCCAGAACTTCTTCTTGTCCAATAGGTCCGCCAGTGACGTATTGGACGCGATATTTTGTGTAAGCAGGACGAACAAGACCGGTGGCTAATCTGATTTCGTTAAATTTGGCCTTTTCACGAATAACAACCTCGCGTCTGTCGTCTCCAATATTCGCGTAAAGAACTTCGCCGGGGTAAAAATCAGCTTTGAAAATGTCGTAAATTTCGTCAACGAGATGGTCAAGACGAGGAGTAGTGGAGAACTGTAGTCGACGTAAAACAGGTTCTTTGAGTGATTCAGGGAATAACTCGTCGACTTCACGCGCAGCAGAAATCTCGCTCTCAAGCGCTTCCCAGTACGACAAATTTGAGTGACCGGAAATCTCACAGATGAAGCGACGCTGGTTGTAGAAATCCATCCGTTTGAGATATTCATCATATTCGTAAAAGAACTCTCCAGTTTGCTTGACGTACCAGACGTCAGTTGCAGGGTCCATGCCGTCGGAGGGCGGTGGCGGGAGTAACATCACCGGCTTTCGCTTGAAAAGCACCTGCGGGCGGTTAGTACGGTGGATGCGTGGGGAAGGGAAAAACATATCAGACGCGTTGACACGTACCATTTTTGCGAATCAGTCGCGGAGACGGACGCGATGCGCAGTGCGTTGATGGATGGTTGCCGCGGATGCGATGCCGTTGCGGTGATGGTGGTGGTGGTGCCGCGATCGGGCGAGACACGCGAGGGCGAGACAGACGGGAGGGGGCGGAGGCTGGCTGAGGACCGGAGCGGGATGGCGGGGTCGAAGGTCCGGCGGCAGGGGGACGAGCTGGCAGCCAAGAACGCTGGAAGTCGTGATGGCAGCGGCGGTGGTGGACGAGAGGTGATGGCGGTGGTGGTGGTGGAGCGACGGCGGTGAAGGGAGTGGTGATGGCGGCAAAGGGCGAACGGGGGCGGTGGGTGGTTTATAAGGCCTGGACGGAGGACGACGCAGCAAACGAGGCCAAAAGGCAAAAACGCCGGGCCCGGTTCTCGTGCGGCGCACCGAGCCGCATCGCTCCGGCTGTAAACATCGGCGCCGCATTCCGGGCGCGGTACAGAGCGTGCTGCTGGCCGTGTTGTGTCGTTTAAAGTGGTTCTAGCTGCTGGTAGACTTACTTCCATCATTCATCTCGCTTCTCTAAAAAGAAGCACTCATTTTGCGCGCGAACTGGCCTTGCAACACGCCCTGGTGCGCCGGCACTTCCGGGGGGGGGTGCTTCTAGCAGCGCGCGTGCGGCGCGCGTGCGGCGCGGGCTTCGGGCTGGTCAGAATCGCTCCCATTTAACCTGCGGCCTCACGGCTGGTCTAACACGCGCCACCCTCGACTCCCGCCCAGTCGGTCTGCGACGTCATGGCCCTTCTCCGCCGTCAGCACCCGCGCCAACTGCGCTCGCGCAAACAGCCAGCACACCGCCTCCGCCTGCTCGCCGTCGCACAGCAAGTTGCGCCAATGAACACTTCTCGCGGTCACTCAGCACGTGACTGCGCCGCGCGGCTCGGCCGCTAACGACGCCCGCCTCGTCCGGCGCAGTGCCAGAGCCTCCTCCGCCACCCCTCGCCCGGTGTCCGTCTTTGTCCGCGCGCCATGTGCCCGTCCTGCGTCCGTTTTGTACGCAACAACATGCTGCGTGCAGACAGTGCTGCGTGCAGACAGTTCATCAACTGCTTCAGATGACTATGCGGTGTGTAATATTTTTAAATGCTCGTTATTCAATTCAAATACATTACAGACCATTGCTATACCACTACTGCATTATCACAATCACTTCGCTGTACTGCCCCTCTTTTCCCTTTCGCCTGTGTTCACCCACACTATCCGCCTCTGGTCATCTCCTCCTTTGACTCAATATGTATCCCTCTCAGCCTATCTTCGACGTTAACCAATCCTTTAACCCCTGTATTTCCACTTCCGGTTCCCTCAACTTCCTCAATTTCCTCTGCATCTGCATCCGCACAACCACATTGATACGCCTCTGCGATTTTATTACAATCAAAAATATCTTTGCCCAGTCTCGCATTAACTTGATTATGAACATGACATCCCCATTGAGAAGCTGCAATCCTACTTGAGGTTTGAGGGGGAAATTTCTTTAATAATTTTTGAAAATGTGCTGCACATTCTCCACATGGATATACTCTTGAAAACAAATAGATATAACTTGACAACGCTTCTCGCTCTTCTGGTGTTGGCTTCTCTGGATACCTTGCTAAAATAGTATGCAATAGTCTCCAAGAAGCTCTACCTAATTCTGCTTTAATAGTTTCATTACCTAAATGAGGCATAATCGGTCCACCTTGAGATAATTTTTGAGAAGCAACTGGCACAGGACCTTGTAAAGGATCATAATCTCTTGCATCAGCGATGTCATCTGCGGAAACACCTTCGTTATTATTATTTACTCTATTTCTTGCTGAATTTGGAATAATATTCCCACTATTTCGTACAACTGCTCTTCCTTCTGCTGCTAAACTAGTGGCTGTTGAACTTGGACTGTTTGATGATATTGTTATGAAAAATAATACTATTGTTGCTAGAATTGCTAATAATGCAACCATAGGTCTTCTTGTTGTCATTTTCGCCATCTTGATTGTATTGTTATTACTATTTTATTTTATTATGTTACTATTTGTAAATCTGCTTCACTTGTACTTCACTCGATCAACTCCAGTCGCGTAATCAGCGCGTCAATCTTCACTAAACTATCCACACGTGTCACCGAATAATCCACCTAACAAATTCCAAATAACTATCAAATCTTATACCACGCTATATTCACTTCTTTAAATACCCTATTCAAACAATAGTAATATTCCACAAGTTCCGATTTATTAACTGGCTTAAACACATTCGACAAAGCATCCAGTCGCTTATGTACTACTCTGTAGGTCGGCTGATTCCATTCTAAATGCATAAGCACCTAACCCTGACCAGTGACATGCCCTCCAGCGTTAACTGGATCGCTCGGCATTCTCCGTCGATCACGAACACGACTGCGTATTTACGAGATGTTAATACTCAACCTCTCAGCAATTACGATTCATGAATAAATAAATAAATAAATAAATGAATATATACGTTAATTAATTCGCTATAATGATACAATTACATAAAATTCATATAAACAGAGCAATTCATAATAATACTGTAAAAGTAATAATTACTCTTCATGATTTTCAATCTTATCGCTTTCACTACTTGTATTACCATTACTACTAACATCCTCACTACCACTTGAATTTCCATTTACATTTTCATTTTCTTCAACTTTAGCATGTCTCATTAAAGTTCTTCTTTTAATTTCACTCCAAGTATCTTTTTTCACTTGTGTTGGAGAAGAAGAAGAAGATGATGATGTTGCAATTATAGCTGTGTCAGTTTCTTCATTAACTGGAACTGCAACTGATACAACAACTTCTGGATCTGTTCCATCTGCTCCACTTTCAGTACTGACATCGACAATTTCAGCTTTTTCTAATTCAGGTTTATAATCTTCACTTTCACCTAAAACAGGACCTAGATGTAAAACTTCAGTTTCTTCAACTAGTAATTCATCATCTTCAACTAATTCAGCATTTCTAACCCATCTTCTTCTTCTTGTAAATTTACCAAATGTATCTTCCTCTGACGGATTTTTCCATGTATTATCATAATATAACCATCCACCTTCTCCACTTGATCCATTACCATCATCAATTCTCCATTGACTATCTGTCCATTTCCATCTCATTCCAGTACCTTCTGCGTCAGGTAACGTAAATTCTTCTGTACTAGCACAATCATTAATAAATTCATCTGTCCAAGCTGTTCTTTCGTATGCAAGTAAATTAGGTGTCCAACCAATACCAATCCATTTTCTTTGATTTTCATAAACTGCATATGTAAATTTAACTGGTCCACTTTCACTTCCACCAACAGTAGATCTTCTAGCTGCTCTTAAATCTGCTGCAATATCTTGTGCTAATGATGTAGAATAGTTTTGTAATGATTCTTCTATCTCCTCTTCTTCTTCTGTAATAGCTTCACCTTTATCATTCTTACCATCTGCATTTATATTCATTGATGAATTCGATCGTCTTGTGTTTCTCATTTTACCTGAAACAGATGTTGATCTTCTTAGTAATGTAGGTGATCCTTTTCGTTTAGTAAAATCAACACCAGTGAGATAAAAAATAATTTTTCTAACCACTTTCCATCTCCACAGAATAGTTCTAGTAACACGGGCAGGTAATGAATGATATGTTAAAATAAAGACTCCCACCAATAAAAATATTAAACGTGGTGAAATTATAAAAAATGTTATAATTAAATATATTGGTGATAGGAAGATAGTTGTAAATAACATCCGATTTATATCCTGTCTTTGAAGTGATAACGTGGTTATTGGTGTAAAAAGCATATCAAGTCTAGTTGATAATTCGGTTACTGTATGAACTATTGCGTCAAGTGTTGGATGCTCTTCTTGCTCTATTAATTAAATTATTAGTATTGAGTTATAGAATTAGTTAATGCAGTACGTACCTTTTGTAACTGAACTTTGTAAATAAACATACAACGCCAAACTACCGACGACGATAAAATGTCCAGCATATTGAATAACACTTTCCCAATGAAGAACCATCCCGACAAAACCCGCGACTAATAAGAAAGAATTCCAAGGATCATTTGAAGTCCAAGTTAAAAGCGCGACTAATTTATTTGTATATAAAACGTATTTATAAGATAATGATAAAGCTCTTGTGACCGCAGGTGGAGTTTGTGATAATAGTGGTGATGTTTGATGAATATATGGATCGACGGATACAAAAGTTGCGTAGGTTGCTTGACCATTTACAGCAGTTGTAGCAGGACTTGAAGGATTTATTAAATTTCCTTTAATATCAGTTGAACTATTTGAATTATTTGTTGAAAGTGAAACTTTATCATTTGCTGTTGAATTCATTCCATCTTTTCCGGAACTGCCGGTATCTTTCTCTCCATTACCCCCCATTTTAAATCTTCGATTATTATTATCTCTTGATAAATTTGTAATCGTTGTAACTTTTGAATCTAATGAAATTAACCATGGAGTTTCAATCGCAGCCATACATTGTTACCATTTAATCAATAATACATAAAAAATGAGTGTTCAATCCGTTGTACTTTATAATTCGGATAGACACAAGCGATTTTGATGTGGGTGAAGTGTTGAAGTAAATCGGCACATGATAAGGCACGTGCACATTCACTATTACAAAAACCTTATTCGATGCGTCATCTCCTCTGCTTACATTTTATACTCGTGTTCGTTTGGGATGTACGTGGACTGTATGATTTAAATCAACTCGATGTACTTTCATTTAATCTAATAAAACGAACCGATATTTCTATTAGCTCTATAGTATATTCATTTCCTATACTGTAATCTATAGTATAGTGAATATATTTTAATTGAGTTCAGCTGTTCAGGATAGTATTGGCGATTGCTCACTCTTCGAATCCCTTACTCTCGCAATAAATACACTAATAAACAAAACCATCGGCCGAATTGTTCTGTTACGCGCATGATTTCACTTTACTCACGCGTCAATTAACTCATTACAGTATAGCCACATCAACAAATACTTACTTATGGTATTTAAAAAGTAAGGGAGTGACATTCATAATGGACGTACCAAATACACGATATAGACGACGACAGAATCAATTTCCAAGATCTCCTAGAGTTGAAGAACTTTCAAATGACTATGTATCACCACCACCGTCACCGTCACAATCTACTTCAAAGTCAAAGTCCAGTTCAAATTTAAAATTTTCAACTAATAATAATAACGATTCAATACTATACAATATTATAATTAAAATATGTACAATATTGTTAAAAATATTCGCTCTTGTCGCATTTAATTGTTTATTATCATATTACATAACCGAGTCATTCTTTTGGAATTATGATTTCAAAATATTTCATAAACGATATCAAGTTTTTCTATTTCTTAGATTCTTGCAATATTCAAGAATACAATGTTTTATTTCAAATATAGTTAAGTCAAATTCATTACCAAAAGTCATTACATCATCAACAGCGCTTTCAAAAGTTCTAAAATTTAAATATCCTCAATATTTAACATTATCCGAATTATCTAAATATGATGGAAGTAATTTAAACTTACCAATTTATTTATCAATAAATGGAACAATATTTGATGTTACAGAGAATAAATTAACATATGGTAAAAATGGCCCATATAATCACTTTACAGGAAATGATGCAACTAGAGCATTTGTTACTGGTTGTTTTTATGGTGATCATTTAACTTATGATTTAAGAGGTTTAGATGAAGTTAAAGCTAATAGTGATATTAATCATTGGACTAAATTTTTCGAATCAAATACAAAATATTGGAAAATTGGGTATACGATTTTACCGGAACTAAATGGTCCTATTCCTGGTGAATGTAAAGGTCCTCAATATCAATCTTAAATTTAATATTTGTGCATAAAATAAAATCGTAGCCTTAATCAAGCAAATTTATATATATCCACCTATATACATAATCATCATCCGTGAATAGTTTTCAAGCTTAATTTACCGTATTTTCTAACTTGAGAATCCATTAAATCACGAATATGATGACAACCTGACATTGAAGCAGCCATTAATGGTTCTAATTTTTCTAAATTTATTCTTGTTTCCATTTGTAATAATGAAGTCCTTCTACTTGCTCCAATTGTCGCTATCGTTAAAAATGGCATATCATTCTCTTCCAATCTATTTAAATCTATATATATAGATTCATATATTAGTAACTTTCCTCTGGAAATTAACACCAGTAAGCTTACCTAACAAAACTTGATCGTCATAAATGCCAGCTGTACAGGCACAAACGTAATCATACATTGGAACACCAGCATCAATTAAAGCCAAGGTAGTTGCATTAATACAAGCTTGTAAAATACCACCATCTTGGGCCAAAATATATAAAGAAATATCAATTTGAGATCTTGGTAATAAATGAGATAAAATAGCTTTTTCAAAAACATGTTGAATTGAAACACACATTTCTTGAGTTCGACTATCATTACCTGATCTTTTCCGTCTATCTATGGTACTAAATGGAGCAATTGTAATTGAAACTTGAATAACAACTTTATCATCATCTCCACCACCACTATTTCCAGAACCTTGAATAGGAGTTGTAGTAGGTGCACCTGAATTTGTATTTAAACTAAATGAACCCGCGGCACCACCGCTATTTGAATTACTACCGCGAGCAGGTTCTGCTGGTCCAATAACATTACAAATAACTTTCGTATTACCAATTTCAATTATTGATGACCCATCTGATATTGATGACCTTGTATTTATTCCACATTTAAATTGTCGAATTTCATTCCATCTCCGTCCGTCTTTTGAAATACAATAATTAGTTTGATTTATTATCAAAAAATTATGATCACATTAACATACCTATCCGTAATCCCTCTGGTGAATAGATTTCTTCTCGTCCTGCCTATATATCGTAAGCATATAATCACTACATATAATTAAGATAACATACCATCTTCAAAATTCCACAACACTATCTTCTCTAAAAATACAATCTTGATCAAGCACCTCATTTCAACAGATCAAACCAAGTTCAACAAAGAAAACCCTTTAAAACCCTAACCCGAATTGCTAAATTCGGCATTCAAAAGTTCCTAGTGAAATTTTTTTTGCAGAACACTGGCTCGATGGTTTAGTGGTATAATTCTCGCTTAGGGTCTGAAACCTTAAGTTCTTTAGTTTGCGAGAGGTCCCGGGTTCAATTCCCGGTTGAGCCCATTTTTTTTATTTTAATCTGAGTATACAGGGTTAGGGCTGAAAGGCTTATACTGAATTAAATATTGTGTTGTGAGTGCGGGATTCACATTGCTTATGCCGCAAACAGTGCATCCATGATATTTCTTCAAATGGCTGCCAATCTCGTCACAAGATGATGTGAATAGCTGCGTGACATGATTACTTAAGTAAATCCGGAGGTAATTGATACAAACTAGTTCTCATGTGGAACACATGTAATGAAAATTGGAACACATTTGATGAAAATGTAGCCACAAATCGACATGCGCTGTGTCTTCTGAGTCTTGCACTATTCTAACATTTTTGGATATACCTTTTGATTGTAATTCACATTTAGTTTATTATTGTGGAACTGGGTTTTAATGTGTATTTTACAAAGAGTAAAGAAAAATAGTAGTAAGTGTTTATATTGAACGAATGAAAAAATAATAAGAATATATAACGTAATAAATGAATTGGCATAGCGAATAACAACAGTGTACAGAAGAGAATAAGTATATAGTAGAATAAAATAGCTTGTTACGTATGTAATTGCAAATTTTTGAATATGTCCAGATTAATAGGCATCTTTTGAATTAAGATCAAGCCGGAACTCTTCTACAATCGAAACCACGAAGGCAACAAATGGCAGAAGAAATGAGATTGAAATGAAAAGTTGCACTCGTTTTGGTTCATATGGATGAGTCCTTTCTGGTGTCTCTCTGTGAACTTGTGCAGCTGAAGACCAGTGCCTCTGAGTGGACCTTTTCATAATAAGGCCAGGAATTGAGAACATCGCCACAGTGATAGTCACCAAGGCCACAAAGACGTCTTTTTTGGGATAGTACTGCTGAAAAACAATCGCTAAATTCAGAGGAGTGATTCCGCAAATGAGCGACACAGCGATCATGACGTATGAGTAAATTTCATCGCGATTTGTAGAAGAGTTGTGAGCGGATTCCCGGGCTTGATTGTTGTCTTGACTGATATTTATTAACGCCGTGGCGAGGGAACAGAGTTCATCATTTGGCTTGCGTGATCGCTGTCGTTTTGGTCGTTGTCGGGTTGAGCGGCGGCGAAGACTCGTGCTGATAGGTAGAGCTGTGGTCTTTGATACTCTGGTGTAAGTATCGAACTTGGTAACGGCGTGAGATGTACAATTGAGGGTGTTCTCGTCGGCAATATAGTGACACCTAGTTGTGTAAAGACAGCGACGAAATACTGTGTCTGGTTGACATCGGAAGATTGGCGATGTTGAAGTATCTGCGTAGATGAGGTTGCATTGACTGAAGCATTCGTCATGAAAGGATCGTGAGATCCAATGGTCGCAGTGGCGTCAGCATGAGGTGGTTGAGCGTATTAAGAACGCGGTTTGTTCATAATGTCGATAGGCGCGGCGGCAATAGGGTCGGTGACGGGAGACGGGGCAGCGGCGTCAGCGGAGTCGGGAGAGTGAGTAGGCGATGACATTGCTGCCGTGTACAATGTGAAGGGTTGAGATCGTTGTGAATTGTAACTAAAAGTGAGAACGTACGGGGTGGAGGCGACTTAAGTAACTAGAGCCTCCGGCCGCAGTTACGGGTAGTGATTACTTCGATATGAGGCAGCCGTAGTGTGAAACTTTGAATGAACAACACTGCACGACGAATCTCATTTGCAATTCTCATTTGTATGAGGATGGTCTGAATCGCTAAGTAAATCTTTGTAGACGAAGAGCGCTCACTCAATATTGCATTGGAAACTCTGCTGCTGGCCACGCTATCATTGCCTGCCTAATACAGGTGCGGGGTTGTTTGTGTAACACCAGAATAATCTCAGATTGTATTAGCATTATTGGACAAGTGCTCCGTACTTATGCAGTTAAACTGCATGCGAAGTGGTCGTGTGGAGATTGGGCCGCGTTCAGATACAGACTCACAATGCATCAGATCGGAGTTCGGCGTAGCTGAGCGGCGTCACTCATTAAGTAAGGTCTTATATATTGACAGACCAAAGCGACATCATACGGCGCTCGGAGTTATCCCAGTATTACAGACACGGATTAGTATATCTATTGAAAACAAAGAGAAATATGTACAAAAAGAGTATACAAAGTTATCTACTAGCATAATACGTTCTTAATAATTCAGTTCTTTCGGCTGCAGAAATTTGCTCAACATATAATGCGAACTCTAATGGACTTCTAAATTTAAAGAAATCAGATATTGAATTAAATAGTCGTTGTTGAACATCTAATGGTACGTCAAATATTAATTGCTGTTTACCAGATTCATGTCCGGGATTTGAGTTTGAAGACATATTTGCAAAAGAAGCTGATTCAGATTTTGATTTTGATTTTAATGATTTCGTAGACGTAGATTTACCTGATGCAGCGGCGGCAGCAGCAGCAGCAATTGCATTTTTACTAATTTCAGTTTCTTCTTTAGAGGTCCCTAAAACTTGAGCATTATCATGAGTATATTTAACACCGGCATAATTTAAAATAGCAGTAATTGGATCTGATGGTAATTTTTTTCTGTTTGAATTAGCCGTTGAATTTTTATTTTGTTCTGAGGATGATAGTGATGTAAGAAATTGTTTTACTCCGTGTTTCATTTCAGTTTCTTCATCTTCATCTTTTCCCTCATTTTGTTTTAAAGCTGTTTCTGATCCATCATTTTCATTCGCTGATGGAATTTCAAACTCTTGAACATCAAATCCAGTTTCAGTTGACATTGCTTCTGCCACATTTGTTTTATGTAATAATCCTTTTAACAAACCATCTTTAGTAGATAATAGATTCTTCAGCCCAAAGATTTCACCACGTTGTTCAATATCACCTTGAACACCATTAAAATATCTTCGTTCCGCAGAAGCAGTATATGCAATACTTGCTTGTTGTTGTTTGTAAATTTGTCTTGCGTATACAATTTCTTCAATTGTTCCTGCTGAAACTAATCTATATACTTCAACATTTCTTTTTTGTCCTAATCGAAACGCTCTATCTTGAGCTTGTAAATCATGAGACGGATTCCAATGTAAATCGTAAATAACAACTCTATTTGCTGATGTGATATTAAGACCTAGTCCTGCTGCTTTTGTTGACAGTAAAAATATAAATTGCTTTGGATCATTATTAAATTTATCAACTAATTTTTGCCGATCGTTTAGTTTTGTACTTCCATCAAGTCGAAGAAATATATAGTCTCCATTTGCACTCAACAAGTGATCAATCATATTTAATAACTTAACTGAATATGAGAAAAACAGTACTTTATCGCCATTAGCTTTCCATAGTTTAAACATTAACAGTAAAACTCTCCATTTACCACAAAAATCAGGATCACAGTAGTTGACAATTGGAGCTCTATTTAAATATTCTGAATAAGAATCTGGCAAACATTTTTTAAGTGATCGAGTTGATGATTTTCTTGATTCCATGGAATCTTCACTTCGTGGAAAGATCATCGCAAGATGATTTGCTAGTTTTGATGCATTTGTACATTTTGCTAAGAAATGTTCGGCTTCTGACTTTTGATCTTTAGTATTTGTTTCATCTGTTAATGAATTAACCAGTTTAATAGCTTCACCATCCGAAATATAATTTGTATAAGCTTCTTTTTGTAATGGAGCTAAATCACAAAAGACAATTAAATCACGCTTAGAAGGTAATTGATCAGCAATTAAATCTTTAGTACGACGTAAAAAGAATCTAGGTAATACATTATCAACTAAAGCGTGAGCTTGAACTCGTGCTTCTGCAAGTTCCTGTTTAGTTGCGGAGTGAGATTGCCCAGATCTTAACTGTTTTGTAATTAGTTTTCTCCATTCACTTAAACTTCCAACTGAATTTGGATTAATCCAATGTAATAATGTCCATAAGTCATCGTAGGAATTTTGAACTGCTGTTCCGGTCAATCCAATTCGACAAAGTGAATTAACTCTCATTACTGCGGATGAAATCGCGGAAGATCGTTCTCTAACTTGATGACATTCATCCAGAATACATGCATCCCATTCGACACTATTAACAGAATCTAATCTATTCGAATAAGTTGCATAAGTTGTAATCATAATTTCTAACATGCCAGCTTTAGCAGAAGCAAGAACATCATCACGTTGAGTATCATGATAAAAACCAACATGCCACCACCCCCAAGTTTCAAGTTCTCGTTTCCAATTACTAACAAGTGAACCAGGACATATGATTAGAACGCGAGGATACCATTTTCCAGCAGCACGCATTGCTCGCATTCTTGATCTATCGATAACTTCGCCACTCTTTCCGAATGCAGCAGTGAGGAAAGCAATCACCTGAACAGTTTTACCTAGACCCATATCATCGCCCAAGAGAAACCCACATTGCCGAACGTATACTGAAAATAACACGGCTGCTCCTGAAACTTGATACGGACGTAGCCATTGTGCAATTTGAGCAGGAATCCTTCCTTCAACGGTACCAACATCAAGCACAACATCTTCATACTCTGCGCTTGCCTTCTCTGATCCAAATTGAGGACGTACATTTCCACTGTTCAGAAATGTATTCGTCGAATTGTCAAGATCAGTGTAATCAGGTGGCGGTAGTAGTCCATCAGGATGATATCTTTCGAATCGAGCACGACGGGCTTTATACTCTTTTGGATCCCTCTCTTCAATCTTCTGACGCTTGCTGCGCTTTTCGTTTCGCCGAGCAATGACTACGACGTTGTCATCGTCTGAAGACCATGTCAGTCTTTTCCTTTCCATCACATGTCGCTTGTATAATTATTGTGTAAGTTAGGAGCGCAAAGGCAACAGAAAGGCCTAAAGGGAACAACCTGTATAAACGCGCCTCACCGCGGCGTTAATTAGGCCGCCACGAGCCACGATCGAGCCACTCTTCTCTCTTCTCAAATACAAGTATGCGTATCAAATCATTCGCCGAAGTCACTTGTACTTTAAAAAAATTAAGATGGTTCATGGTTCGAGTAAAGGCAAATTTCAAGTAGATGATTAGGTTTGAAGATTGATGATGGTCGAGCGTCCGTCAACCGTTTACACAAGTAACCATAACTTGTGGGGCATATGCTGTTTGACGAATTGCTTATGACACATCACGATGCTAATAATGTTGTACTTTATGTGCCAATGATTGGATTTATCTATATGATATTCTAGAGTGCTATGAAAATGCTTAAGATCGAAGATCAAATTTATGGATGCGCAGTTACCACATGACTACCAATTGCTTTACAGCAATTATGTCGAAAAGATGGAACGGTTGTGAATGGAAGAGACTTTTATGGAATTATTATTATGTCAAGTTAACTATTCCAGGGTCACTATTTGTACAGCAAAGAGAGAATATACTGTACGGCTGTTCAGAACCAGATAGAGTCAATCATTCAATCATAGTTACTGACTATAGAGTGGTTAGATCGGAACGCAAGTACACAAAATGTATAGCTGACAACAATATATTTATTGCTACTGTAGCAAGATTGATGAATTATTTCACTAATGATACTGTAGCACAGAGATTTGCAATTGAAAAAAAAAAAGAATAAATTGCAAAGACGTATCGCTATTGTTATGTATTTGTAAAAAAACATCTTTATTAACGACTCTACGTAGAGAGGAACTACTCCAACAACAAACAAACTTGCTGGAGACAATGTAATACCGATAGAAAAAAACAAATGGCCGGAAAGTTTGAAAACACAATTTCGTTGCCATTCAGTAGTAGACGATGTTCTACAGTTCTTCACTATTACAATTACTATCGATCAAGAGACGGATCGAAAAAAATTCTGCTACGATTCTAAGAATTGATCAACAACGATATGCAATTATGTACATGAGCTATCTATTTACAAAAATAACAAAAGAAAAAACTTCACCCTGCAGTACCAGAGCTTCTCGTAGAGAAGTCCCAGCGTGCCACCAACATCACACATACTATCCACGAGGCATTTGCTAAAGCCAGCGCGACAGCAAACTGCGCCGACAGCTCTGCATCCAACATCAGGAACGGATTCCCTTGGTGGATCGCCAAAGCGTAGTGCATTGAGCACGTAAAAATTGCACTGGTTTGACAAAATATGAAACTGTAAAATGTCTGAGAGCTGATCTTTTGAAAACCATGGAGAAAAGTGAAAATGATGAAGGCGAGTAGAAAAGGACGCCATTGAATCTCTATCCAAAAGATACTCGCCACACCTCTTTTAGTCAACCTGATACCTCGTAATATTTGAAAACTTGACTACTAGCAGCCGATGCAGATCCGAAACGCGAGCTTTATCCCCACTAGAATCTATAAACTCACAAGCTTCTACTGGCAAGCGAATGTCTATGTATGAGCTGTGCCATGAGTGACTCATGGAAATCGTGATAACAGAACCTCCAAAATCTATTGCAACTCTTTGAAAAAAAAAAAATGAAGCCGTAAAACGTTGAAACCATAGAGAAAAACGAAAATGACGAAGGCGACTACCGGCGGCAGCAGCAAAATGGCCCAAAAGATGGGGGGAGTGATAGGCGCGTGTATTTGCGATTAGAACGAGTGGACGCAGTAGACGCAGTAGACGATTGACTCATCTCCAAATCGGAGCTTTGACGAAGACCGCGGGACTGTCGCGCGAGGATTGACTTGGCCTGGAAATGTGAGATCAAAAGTGGTCCAAACCTTCAGGAGCGTTGTCGCTGTTATTGCTCATCTTGGAAGGTACCTGTAAAGATTGGAAACCATTGAGAGATGTTGAAGGTATCTAAAAGAAAATGCAAAACCATGGGCCGCAACCGATATTTAAGCTGCCGGCGATCTCGATCTCGCCGCGGTCAGACGGCGCCGTGCTGGCAGGGATGACCGCAACAGCGACGCACGCGTATAAACTAAGATATATATGGCAACCATGGAGGTAGCGATGGCGGAAGACTTATCATTATAACGTCACGGCTTTGGCGCATTAGTTAACCAATGTACCTAATATCAGCTTCAGTATGTAGATAGATAGGTACATAGCATTCTACACAAATAATAATATATAACACAAGCTGTCACAACAAGTATGCGTGATCCTCTTCCAACTGGTTCACATCGTCGATCCAGCTTCCATCCTCCAACTGCGATATCATCTCGAGTGCTTCTTCCTGGTCAAGGCTGCTGATCTCATTCGCTATCATACGATGGAAATATTCGTCCACGTCGGTGGTCTGCGTGACCGCATGGTATTGTTCGAGAGCGTCGTAGAGCTCTGATCGAGGCAGAAAGGCTTTTGCGAGCCAGTCGAACAAGCCGTCGAGGGAGCCGGGGCGAGCGGACTGTGGGGTGAGGCTCGGCAGGTTGAGTTGCCTATTGTTTTCTTTATAATTGCGATTTGGTGTTCTTATACACACAACTGGTTCTCTATCAAAGCCCTATCAAATTCATATCGTTTCTTAAACGAGTGATGACGTGCCACGTCATATGTAACATCCTATTCCTTGCTATGCGGTGCTTTTCTGAAAACAGAGGTAAGAATCTCCATCACCACTTCCTTTGGTTCACCATTTGTGAATAGAGCACGAAGTGCCACAGTATTTCCATGCCGGCAACTTATACCCATGAGACCCCTGTTTTGCAAGACATCAGAGTTCCTCACCTTCATCGTCTTCTGTTGCCCTTTTTTGCTTTTGGCCTTCGGGACGGCTTTAAACCTACTCGAACAAGTTTCAGCGTCGTCATCTTCGGTAAAACCAAATTGAGACTTGGTGTTGTGCATAATAGGAGCCAGCCTCTGAGCCATGCCGGCAGCTTATAACCCATGAGACCCATGATTTTCAAGACATCAGAGTTTCTTGCCTTCGTCCTCTTCTGTTGCCGTTTCTTGCTTTTGGCCTTCGGAACGGCTTTGAACCTAAATGGCGCGCTCCACATCAGGCTCAACTGTCTGGGCATTGTCGGTCTCGGACGCCGTGAATGCTTTATCAAAGCACTGCTTGATGGTTACCCGAGTAACGTCAATGTTCCATGCCTGAATGCACCAACGGACAGCCTTCAAGACATTCATGTCAGCTAGCGCTTTTTTAACTAGTCAGCGTCGTCGTCTTCAGTAATATCGAATTGAGAGTTGTCGTTGTGCATAATGGGAGCCAAACTTCGAGAATACTTTTCAAGGCTGTCAGCGCCACGCAGCTAACCAGACGTAACTTGTTAAGCAACTTAGCAAAGATATAATATAATATTTATATACAGCAATATATATTTTCAAGCATCAATAACTATACAGACATAATCATTCGTAGAGCTGGCCCTGCAAATACATCTATTAGAAAGGCTATACTTTCTAATATGGATCGTGGTCGTTGTGATTGTTGGTGACTTCTGCGTTCTAGTTTGCAATTTGCCATTTTGCTCGCATTGTATTGCAATGCATAAATCTTCAATCCATTGAACCTGTTTCTTGAAAGAAACGCCTTTCAGCAAAGAATTGATTGAGGAAGAGTGTCGACTGTGTTGTACAGAATCTTATTTCGGACAGTCACGTGCAGATACGGGCCTAATCGCGGAGTTTGATAAAGTGAAATCACAAGAAGATCTCCGAAAGACGACCACCTTTTACCGCCACGGGGCAATTCAGGACGACGATGGAGGACAGCGATGCAGTTGAGGTGGTCGAGGCGGCTGAAGAACGCCGGCCAGAAGACATGGACGAGGACGAGCTGGCGGCGTATCTGGCGGCAGAGCTGGCGGACATCGAGGACGACTTTGCTGACCACGAGACGCCGGCGGTTGCTCTTCTGCCGCGCGATGCCGAGCTCGACAAGGTGCTGGCGAAGTCGGAGGCGTCGCGGTTCTCAGCGCTGTGCGACGCGTGCCGGAGAGGCGACCTCGAGCAGGTCGACAACATGGTCTCGTTCGGGGTCGAGGTAAACACGGTCGACAAGTTCGACTGCTCGCCGCTGATTCTGGCGTCGCTGTGCGGCCATCTCCACGTCGTGCGCTTTCTGCTCGAGCACGGCGCTGTGTGCGACAGAGACACGTTCCAGGGCGAGCGCTGTTTATACGGAGCACTCAACGACTCGATTAGATCACTGCTTCTCAAGTTCGACGTTTCCAGGGCGGTTGATCCCGTTCAGCCATTCGCAGCCCATCTGGCAGCACTTCTCGCAGTCAATCCCAATTCACCACTGGCGGATATTCCACTGCCAGACGTCGACTACGTTCATCCAACAGACAAGAGCGCGACTGCGCGCTTCTCGCTCCACCGCTTCGTTCTTTCTGCGCGCAGTCCGTTCTTCGCGCGCTCGCTCTCCTCTAGATGGCGCGGAAAGTCCACCGTCAAGCTGGCTTCTTCGACGGATCCACGCGCGTTCGACGTCGTTGTGCGATTTCTATACGCGGCAGACATCACTCCGGCTCTCTCAAATGCAACAATTGCACAGGAACTCATTGCACACACATTAGCATCAGCAAAGAAACTTGAGTTAACAGATCTCGTGGAGGCCATCGACACGGCAGTCAAGACTACCACTGCCTCCTCCGACAAACTGCCTGCACCTGTGCAAGCCAGACGGCGACGCGAGATGCGTCAAGCGCAAATGCACCAAGCGCAATCTGATTTCGAACGATTTGTGCTTACTCAAGTGATTGATAATGCTGTTCGTGTACCTCGAAAAGCTTTTTACGAGAATAAAGCACTGTACTGCTCAATTCCAATTGAAAGTACCGCGGATATAGTTCTTGTCGCTGATGATGACTACGAGAATGTTGACGACGATACTCAACAAGAAGAATCGGAGTTTGTGATTCTGTACCCTACACACAAGGCAATGCTTGTCCGCTCCGAATATTATCTCACCATGTTTGCTTCTCCGTTTGCCGAGGGTCCATCTTCACTACCATCTGTAACTGTATCATCTGACAATTCTGACTTCAAGATTGTTCCATCAGTATCCATTCCTGCTTCCAAAACAATTGCGAATATTGTACTTCAATTCTTGTACTCTGATCGAGTTGATATTCCTGGTCCACTTGCACTTGACGTTCTCTACACTGCTGACAATTTACTCATTGACAAACTGAAAAGTTTAGCGTCAATATCACTTACAACTGAAGATGCAACTCGATTACAATCACCGTATGCACCGTTATATGCAAATATATATGATATGTTGCGAGCAGGATGGACTACACGAATGGATAGATTAGAGCAATTCGCAGCTCGACATTTTGCAAGAAATTTATTAAGTGTTATTACAGAACCGTCATTTGCGGAAATTGTACAAGAATCTGCAAGTCGGATCAAATCGAGAGATGAAACCGATACAATTGAGTTAATTGATGATATTAGATTTCATCTTGCTAAAAAATATGGTATTTTATTTGATGATGATATGGATTCAAAACATTCGGGTAAAATTCAAGAAGGTCCGTGGAGAAGAATTACAAATTATGAAAAACAATACAATAATGAAATTGATCTTATTGATGCGCTATTAGAAAGATTGGATCTAGATGGTTGATTATATTATATAACTTATATATTAATTAAATTCAATAAATATGTACATGTAAATTAAATAAATGTAGATGCAAACACCAACTGAATAATATAAATATAACTTTTATCTATCCTATCACAACTCTGAAACTTCAGCAAAATACTGTCTTAAAACTATTGATAAAACACCTGGTAGCTCTGAAACATTTCTGATAACAACGTAAAACTCAAATGGAAAACTATTTAAATACCTAACAACTTTAAGTTTAGGCATTCCATTTTCATCTGTATCGTATGTAACTTGTTTTAAATCGAAAATTGATTGCGATGATGATGATGCTGATTCATGTCGCTGTAGTCCATCTATGATGACAAATACAAGCATAATCTTCATATCTCTTGCTTTTCTAACAAGTCTCCTAATTTCTGAATGATCTTCACATAATCCATCTGAAATTATAATTTCCAATTGCCAGGTTTGATCATTACCACCATTATTTCTAGCTTCTTCAAATAAATCAATAGAAGTATTTAATAATTCCTTCATATTTGTTCGATCTTGATTAAATCCGAACCATCTAAATACTTCGGCACCTGATTCTGAATTAAATGGTTTATTAAAATCATGTAACACTTTACATTTTTCACCAAATCTTATAATTGAAAGCTGACCAGCTTCTAATTTTTCAAGTGCTTTTGAAACAATACTAATTGTATCAAATGCCAATTCATTTGATTCGGATTCAAACATTGATTTTGAATCATCTAATGAAATCATAATTTGATATTCTCTTTTACTTGGTTTAGTTCGACGTAACCAAATCTTATCTTTTTTGAAATCACTTGCAATGTATGGTATAATTCTTTTCATATTTAATCTTTTACCACTTCTATAATCTCCTTTAAGTCTTGTTGATTTCGTTGGTTCCAAAATTAATCTTAATTGTTCACTTAAAACATTTGCTAGATCTGTAGTTTGCCTCTCATGTTTAATCCAAATTTCTCTTCCTTCTTGTAAACTTATAATTGCATCTTCATCATCAAGTTCACCTCTACTAATTTCTTCAATGTTCTCTAACTCGTCATCATCTTCTTCTAATGTATCAATTTCCATTCCTTGATTTTCATTATCATATACTGTACTTCTTTCACCGATAATACCACCACCACCACCACTTTCATTTAAATTTTCAACTTGGTCATCATTTTCAATCTTATTAACATCTTCATTTTCATCAATACTTTCATCTTCATGTAGAACTTTTGCATCTTGATTTTCAACATTTTCGTCTTCATCATCAATTGCTAATGATTCATTAATCTTTTGTTGTTCATCTCCAACTGCTGCTCCTAATGCTTGTGTATCTTCTGCGCTTTCACTTTCTTCTAAATGTTGATATTCTTTGGAACTCATCTATATAAAATCATATTAGTATTAAACCACTAAAACTTTCCCAAATAAATAAAATAACTCACATCTTTTGATTCGGTTGATTTTTCATCTTGATTCTTTTCAGATTCAAGAATTTCCTTTTTATTTCTATGAAATGATTGATTCGTATCACCTTTTTGCTGTTTACTTGATTTATTTTCTTCACCGCCTTCTTCACTCTTTTCCCCTCCGTCTTTCTCTTGCTCATCTTTCATCTCTTTCTCATTCTCATTATCATCTTGATTAACAACAACTTCACCATTCTTTCCCGAATTCTCACTTTCTTCAATGGCATCAACATCATTACCATCATCTTCATTACCATTTGATTTTCCTTTTGCTGAAGCTTCTTGATTTTCTTCTTCGTTATTAGCTTCTTCAGGTCCATCAATACCTTCACTATGTTTCTGTTCTTCTTTACTGTCTTCTCCAATTTCTTTATCTTTATCTTCTGCTTTTTGAGGTTCTTGTTGTTCCGTTGAATTAATTTCACCATCGTCATCAATTGTTTCTTCTTCTGCAACATTTTCTATAATAATATTAGTAACCAGCCTTTAGAACAGAAAAAAAAAGTAAACATACCTTGATCAACTTGCATGGCATCGTTATCCACTTCGCCTTCTGCTTGATCGTCCTCATTATCATCCGGCATCTCCTTAATCTTTTCATCGTCAACATTCATCTCATCATTCAAAGGATCTTTCAATTCCTCCTCCTCATTATCAAAATCATCAAAAGCATCTTCTTTATCTTGACCACCTTCTTCGTCCTCATCATCATTATCAAGATTCATATCTTCTGGAAGTTCTAATGTTTCTGTTTCCGGCATTTTATCCATTTCAGCATCTCGTTCGTTTTGATTTTCAACTTGATCATTTTGATTTAATGCTTCATCATCCTTGTCTTCCTCCTCACTATTCTCTTCATTCTCATCCATTTCATTGCTCTCATCTTCATTTAATTGCTGCTCAGGCTTTTGATTTTTTTCATCATTCTTAGCAGCTAAATCATCAACTTTTGAAGAATCTTTTAGATTTTGATCGATATTAGATTCATCATTTCCATCTTCTTTATCTTCATCGTTCCACATTTTCTCATCCACTTTCGACGGATCCAAATCATCAATATCACCAATTTCCTCATCTATTTCCTCTTCTTCCTCATCTCCATCTTCATCCTCATCATCTTTATCACTGCCATCATCTTCAATATCTTCTGCCTCACCATCCAAATCATGATCAACATCCATAGCTTTATCTTCTTCATTTTCACCCTTTGTATCATCTTTCTCATCCTTCTTTTCATTCCCAACCTGTTCTTCCAAATCTTGTAAATCTTCTTCATTTAATTCTTCATTTTTATTTTCTTCACCATCTCCCTCACCTAATCCAGTTCCATTTTGTAATTGTTCATTTTTAGAACTTTCATCATTATCATTATTTGATTCTTCGGGTGAACAGAATCCATTATTTGCAATTGTATAAAATGATGTAATTAAAATTAAACCTGAATGTGCAAAATTATCATGTTCAAAATAAATTTGTTTAATAATTTGTTTAATAATTGCTTCATATGAATTAATAAAAGGTAATACGTTTTCAATCAATAATCTAATTCCCTTTTGAGCATTTGAATCACTATTAACATTTATTTCATTAATGGTTCCAATAAATGATTTAATTAATTCAATAGTTTCATTAAGGTGAATAATCTGTAAGATTTTCCTCGATTGTTGATAATTCAAACTAATCCAGTTATCTTGATCACTTGAAATAACATTATCCTTAACAATCTGTCGTAATTTCTGTATTATAACTAAAACTGAATCTGAAATTACTCTAGATTGTTCTTCCAATTTATTAATATCCTCAATATTTTCAATATTTGTGACTTTAATTGTTTGCTGAATTTGAGTGATAGTTCCAATTTCTGAAACTAGCGATTCTTTAATATTTCCAAAAACATACAAAACTTCAGATTCATTAATATTTTCACATTCAGTAACTTGATTTGATAAAATACTCAGAACACGTTCAGAAATATTTGCAATTGAATTTGGAACCACTAATAACTCTTTAGGATAATGTACATTCTTTATTTCATTTGAAACAGCTAATAAATCACTTTTCCATGCTTGCAGTTTATTTAATTCATTATTAAATTTAATATTTCGAATATTTGAGTGGCTTGTAATTGACAGAATATTGAAATCAATAATCGAAATAACTGAACTAATTGAATTTAATAAACTTTGTAAAACATTATTAGTTAAATTACATTTAACTAGTTCCTCATTTGAAGTTCCAATTAATTCCAAATCACTCTTCAAGTTTTGAAATTGATTAAACAGCTCAGAAATGTTTGAAATATTTCTCCGTTGTGAAATTAAAATGGAAAGTAAATTCTCAATACTACCTAAAGATCTTTTAACTTGAGCCGGCGTAATATCATCATTATGATTTGTTAAACAACCACGAATTCTAGGTAAAAATTCAAGAATTTTAAAATACCAAGATTCTTTCTCATTATTGAACAGTGATTCTTGAAGAATTAGATTATTCGATAAAATCTTAATAACACTACTTTGCTCATCCATAACTTTAGGAGTAACAGTATGTTTCAATCCCATATTTTTAATTTCTTTCAAAGTATCACTTAACAGCTTTGCTTTCCTTGATTTCAAAAATTGAACTTGTGACTTATTTTCTTCTGTTAATTTACTCGGTGTTTCCTTTCTTAATTCTTCCATTTCTTTAACTAAGTCAACCACATATGGCAATAAAACTGGAATTTCTCGATTTAAGATTTCCTTTGAATAGGTTGTAATGCGATTAATTGTTGATTTAATATCTTTGAGTCGATCTGGTCTTGAGTTCCAATTCAAAATATAATCCTCGCAATGATTAATATATGACAAATCTTGTCCGTTAAACCATTCATTAAACTTAGTAATTTCAGTAAATTGATGACTAATCGAAATTGAACTTGATAATTTCAAGTCTTTATCTTCCGTTAATTCGAAATTCAAAATATGCTCTTGAACTTCTCTTTGTAACAACATTCTGAACTTTTTAACTGATTTATATAATTTATAATGAGATCTTCGTGCGCTTTCTCTTAACGTTAAGAAATTTGTATCTTTCCAACTTGCAAGTAATGTAATTTCCACGACTTCTTTTTCTAATTTCTTTCGTTCTTTAGAAATCATTTCATTGATTTTATAAATAAACTGAGAGTAGAATCGATTAATACCATGTAATCCATTGTAAATTAACTTGAAATAACTTGCAGATTCTACATTCTCTTTTGATAAAACTTTACAGTAATTTGCAAAAGAAGTTAATAGTTTCAATCGATAACAAAATTGTCCAATTGGTGAGGTTGAAATATACAAAGTAATTGCTTTCATTAATTCAATTAAATGATTATTCTGTTCATCAACTTGTAGATTTCGATTTGGAATTGCGATGATATTTTCATAAAGATAATAAAATAATTCTGAAATCTTATTTAACTCAGTTCGTTCCTCTCTTTCGAATAATTTAGTCCAACAAGACAATTCAAGTTTTCTCCAATCAATAATCAATTTATTAAATTGAGAAATTTCTTTTTCAACGGAGAATTCTCTACTTGCAACTTTTTCCCACTCATTTAAAACTTCTAACGTATTTTCAACAAGTAAAATGATCTTTGCAATTGGAGAATTCTTTGGAACTTCTAAAATTGCCAAACAGGCTCTTAAACAATCACCAAGTGTTTCATTTTCTGGCCATGTTTCATGAATTTGTTGAATTCGAAGTAATGCTGAAGAAGTAATATTAGCGCATTTTAAATTCTCTGAAAGATTGCAATCTGCATAAAAATCAAAATACTCTAATGTATCATTTGACGGTGAAATTGAATTTGATAGTTCGATAACTATAGCTGAAATGGAGTTTTGAATATCTGCATCTTGAGTAGTAATTGAATCAGATAATAACTGTAAAGATTCGAAGAAATCGTGGATCATTGATTTCATGTCATCTTTAAAATCACCACTATTAAAAACATTCATAAAACAAATCATAATTTCATTTGCGTACAAACTTGAATTCTTTGATTTATTTGAGTTCTCAACAGTAGTATCAATGACTTCATTATAGTCAGGAAACATTGCTTTAAAATCATTATCAGCATCTTCATCATCATTAGCTTTATAAATTGAAGATTTTTCTAACTTATCCATTTCTTCTCGATTTTTAGTTAATGACCAATTATAATAGAAATATTTCAGAACTGAGTCAAATGTAGTTAATAGTTCTTGATCAATTGAGTTAATTAAATTAAATCGAACTGTAAATGATTTAATTGAGTTAACTAATATCCTTTGAACAATTTTGCTTTCTGTTGTTAACTCATTCGCTTTATCTCGGAATTCGACAACCAAATCAGATACATTCTTTGATTTAAATAGATCCCCATTACTCAACCAAGAAATATCACTAAAACTTAACTGATTTTCGTCAGTAGTCATTATCGAAGTTAACCCAATGCCCAGTCTTAAAATATTAACGAAATCAATAACTGGATCTGTTAAATCTGTATAAAGTGTATATTGACGTTGCAATCGATCAATAAACTGAGATGCATTTCTTTCAAATAATGATGCAATATTTTGTGAATCTCTTGAATTTGAAATAATCGTTGATATTAGTTCTTCAATTCGTCCATTTGTTACATAAGATGTCAAGAATTGATCAATATCATTAAATAATGCACTTGTTTGTGAATTACCAGGTCTATAACAAATTAAGTTTGAATCATTTGGTAAATCTGAAAATTCAGAATGTAATAATTTCTCACGGAATGATAAATTATCACCAAATGCAACTTTTTCAACAACTCTTGTAGCTTTGATTCTTTCATTATAATATTCTCGCTTCAGTGATAAAAATGAATTCTCAACATATGGTTTTATAGCTGGATCAAATGAAAAATTCGGAACATATAAATTAATCATCAAAACAGCAAATTTAACAAGCATTTTTCCAAGGATACGTGCATTAATTTGATTTTTATTTTCAGAAATCTCTTTTCCAAGCATAACAAGTGAAATTGCATGTGGAGCGACTTCGCTAACAACCTGATATACTTCATCCCAAAAAGTACCTGAAGTTTCACCAATTTGACTTGTAAATTTAATATTTGATCCAATATGAACTTGAATTACTTGCTTCAAAAATACCAATAATCGATTATATAAGTCAGATAATTTATCTTTACACAATGAATTTGCATTTTTAGCGATTATATTTGCGGTTACTTTTAAATCTTTGCCTGTTGATGTTACTTCACTTAATGGACCGAAATCAGATGCACTTCTAAAATAATATATATAGTTAGTGAGATGTTATCAAAATAAAACGTGGTGTAAACGTACATTAACTTCGAAATATTAAAGATAACCCGTCCTTCAAAAATATCAAAAATTGTCAAATTATTATTTTTCAGCAACGAACGTAACAAAAGACGAAACGATGAATCTATAACTATCAGCACCCACTCCAATTCCAAAAAAAAGAAAAAAAAAAAAAAATGGTAATATAAACGTACGTTCAGATCCTTCAAATCGTAATAATTGAATCTGAAATTCAACATCTCCATTTGCACGATCTGAAATTGAATATAATTCATTTGAATGCATATTTGATAACGAGCTGACAATTTTGGCGTATTTCGAAATAATAATCGCATCTATATGTTGATTTGATTTCTTCTTGGTTGCTGATATTTTCTCGAATTCAGTTGAAAGTGTCTATTTTTTGTTAGATCAATGCGTTCATCAATAGTTTCTATGAAATAACTTACCTCGAGAACTTGAGCCGACGGTAAATTATGATTCAATAAATTCCTCATAATATCCACAACACTTGACTGTAAACCACCCAACTTCTCCCTCGTTTCTAAACCCACATTAGCAATTACTCCTTCACGCTCATTCAACTATTAATTAACATACCATCATCAGCATCCACACTAACATCATCAATTCTCTTAGCTGCTTCAACAATATTCATATAAATCAAATATTCACCATGAGTAATAGGTCCATTAGTACGTAAGTAACTCCATAATAAAGTCATTGAATGTCCAGTTATAAATGATAATTTTGAATCAAATTTATCAATTGATAATTTCCAGTCATTTAGAATTTCATTTGAATTGTTTGTCGTTGATAGTATTGCACATGTGTCGTGTAACATATCTCGAATTACTGAAAATTGACTCTCATCTGTTGTTTGATTATCCGTAAGTGTAATTAAAAATGAAATAATTTGAATGGTTTCAAGTAACGCTTTAACATCATCCTATACCAACTATTAGCAACATTTCAAACAAAAACAAATCTTCATGATAACATACCTCAGTCAATCTACCAACTAAATCTTTCGATAACACCAATCTTAACATTTCACAAGTATCTTTAACGAGACCAAACACATTAAAAATCGATTGATTAGCAATTTTATTTTTGATACCTGATGAAATAACAGCTGATTTTTCAAAATATGTTAAATTCTTTGGGGGTTTGCGTTTAATATTCTCAGTCACATTTGATAATTTGTTAAACAATTGAAAAGTTTGAATAATTGCATCGTAAGTAAATGCAATTGTATTGGCGGTTCCTGAACTATTACTTGAATTAAAAATATTTGCAAAATCACTCGCACCAATACTCAACGGTTGATAAAGCGCGATATCCGCAGTAGAAACATTTTTATAAAATTCCAATAAATTATAAGGTACTCCAGAAGAAATAACTTGAGTAATAAATCCATACATTGATTTCGCAATTGAAATATATTCATTTGAATAAAATACTTGTAACTGTTGTAACATGATTAACCAAAGTTCAATTAAATTCTCATTAGATAAATTAAATCTATCAGTAAGTGCCATTGCAAGATAATTTGAATTAATTTTTGAATTGGATTTAATATTTGATAAAATACCATCTAATATTGAAAATGACAGCATTTTTGAATCTGATGCTTCTATTTCTGATAATAAATATGTCTTTTGTAATTCAACACTTGAATCGCTTTCATCAATTGCAAGATCTTTCATTTCTTTGGTAATTTGAGTTGTTGAATTCTCATTTAAATCTACTTTAAGTATCTTCAAATCAACATCCGACGCGCAATTTTGTAAATCATCAAGATAAATTTCAACACCTCTATTCCTCATAGCTCTAGATAATTCACCATTTTTAGGATCCACAGTCATAAATAATTTAAAATTAGGATGAGGAATAATGATTCTTGATTCACCATTTTTTAACCCTCGTTCATTAACTGCCAAAACTCCATTCGGTTCACATAATGAATTTAATCGATCTAATACTGATGGATCACATAAATTCGCATTATCTAATACTAACCATTTTCCTGTTTCAACTGCTCGAACTAATACTCCATCAAACCATTGAAATGATGATGCTTTATGTTTTTCAAATGATTCTCTTAATGTATTAAGATCTTGAGTAATTGAAATAAGTGACTCTTTAATTAATCCATCACATGATTCAGTTAATTTGTTTAATAATGGAATAATTTCTTCAGTATCTTTAAAAGTAGGTTCTATAACATTATTACAAGCGTCAAAAACTTGAGCTTGAATTGAATCCGCTTTAAATTCCACGTTAATAACCAAATCCAATGTAATATTTTTAATTTGATCTAATAACGTCGCAATACTTCTAGAAACATCAATTTGTTCAAATCCACCAATAATATCTAAACTATCAATATCATTCGTAATTGCAAATTCTTCAACATCTGCTCCAACTATAGAACCAATCGATCTAATTAAATTTGTTTTACCTGATTTCGTCGGTCCAACTAATATTATTGGCCATGACATTTCAATACATGTCATTATTGACTCTAATGGAATCCTAGTTGAATGTAATAATGAAATTCCTTTTGAAGATAATTTGAAATTTGTAATTTGAGAAGAACGTGGTAAAATCGAATGACCAACTTGAATATGATTATTTGAAACAACAACATTTGGATGTCTTGAATTCAATGATACGCCAAAGTGATTTTCAAATAATTTATCAACATATAATTTATCTTCCATTGAACGAAACCTATCACGAATAATAATTTCATAAAATTCAAATGGACTAATATCCAATTTTTTAGATTGCGAATTTGAAATAAGTCCAAACCATCTTAACGCGTCACGTAAATTTAATTCCCAGGGTGCACCAAATCTACCGAATTGTCGACCATTATTTAATTCATTACCAACCAATGAAACAAACTCAATAATTTTTGAAATTAATTCTTTATCAATTGTTGGAAATATTCGATTTGTAATTATATTTAAATCATTCGGAGTTAATAAATCAATATATACAACTGTAAATCGATTTATAAATGACTTTGGTAATCCTTTTCTACCACCACCTTGATAATGAGGATTTTGTGCAGCAAATACTCTGAAATCAGGATGTTTAATAAACGTTTTATTAAGCTCAGGAATATAGATTTCACCACGATGATCAAGACATGAATTTAAACCTTCCAAAACAGATTGAGAAGCTAGATTCATTTCATCGAGTAAAACCCAATTACCTGATTGCATTGCTTGTAAAAAAGGTGCATCATTCCAAATAAATTCACCATTTAATCCTCCTTCAACTGGTGAATCTGTTCCAAATAAATCTGATAAATCAGTTTGATCTGATAAATTAATTCTTTCAAGTTTAATTCCTAATGAAGATGCTAATGCTGTTAATATACTAGTCTTACCAACACCTGGACTTCCTTCAAGCATAACTGGTTTTTTAACTTGCATTCCTCTAATGATTCTCATTGCATTAAACGCAGTTGTTGGTGCTGAAAAACTAAATAGAATATTTGATTCATTTGATTGTGAAATTTGTCTTGCAAGTTTAAAATCACCAGCTTTAACAAATTCATCAGTTAATTGAACTTCAGTTTGATTTAAATAAAGTGTTGACAAATCTTCTGAAATTAAGGTGGATAAACATTCAATACATTTGAATCTTTCTTTATATAGTAATTCAGGTGTAGATGCTAAATAAGCTAAAGCATTTGCACCTAAAGTATCAATATAAACCATACAAGCACCTTGAAGTAATCTAATTCTATTATCCAGATTTTCAGTAACTTTAATAAAATCAATCCAAGCTAAGATATCACGTAAAGAAATTGAAATTCCATCGACTTTAGATTGAGTTCCAAAAGTTTCAGAAAACCATGCTGCAAATTCAACAATTGGTTTACTAAAATATAATACATCTTGTTCAGGTAATCTATCATTCACAATTTCATAAATATCATTTAAATCTGTAATTGATGGTACCCAAATTTCAGTAAACCGATTTCTTAACGCAGGTGATAATTCTTTTTTACCATAATCACCACTCGGATTCATTGTAGCTAAGAATTGAAATGATGATTCAGCTTCAATAAAACTTTCATGTGGTCCTTTTTCTGCTAATAAAATCGATCGTTCGGATTCTAATACACTATTTAATCTTTCAAGAACTGAATCATCTGTAAGTGAAATTTCATCTAATAAGAAATATTCTCCTTGTTTCATTGCTTGAATTAAACTTCCATCTTGCCATTCAAATAATGAATTCATTTTTGCTTTAATTTCTTTAATTACTTTTAATTGATCTGATGATAGTTCAGTCATGATTTCAGGTAATTCAGCCACGCGTAATAACAATCCATCAAAATCATCATCATCGTCAACTTTATCACTTAAAATTTCTTTCAACTTTTCACCTAATTCAACACGTAATTGACTTCGATCACGAACAGGACGTTGAGAACCAATAATATCACTTGCCTCAGTATTTTGATGAGCATTAACAATATGAATGTTTTTACCATAATACTCAGCTAAAATTTGACAAATTGTTGTCTTACCACATCCAGTTTCACCAACTAATAAAACAGGTTCATTTGATTTTAATGATTCATTAACCAATGAAAGTAATCTTTTCATTGAATTATTCCAAACAACTCCATCAATTGAATAAAACTTACCATTTTCATAATTACTATAGAAGCTGGAAACATCAATTTTAACTCTCATAACATCTTCTAAAACTTGTTTAACAATTTCTCGTTCTTCATTTGTTCGTGATCGTTCTGCTAATAATAAATATCCATTTAATGCAAGTTGTTCATATCCAACTGCTTCTCTATTAGCCCATCTAAATAAATCTCGTAAAGTTGCAAATCCTGATCTTTGAAATACTCTAGTAGCTTGACGACGTAATGCAAGTTCTTTATAAACTTGAACAATTCTTTTCGCATAAGTTGGAGGAATTTTGCATCTTCCTTTTAGAATAACTTCTAACTCATCTTCCGGAATATCATCAAAATGCAATTCAAGAAATCGATTTCTAAACGCTCTTGATAGATTTTTTCGACCGCCGTATAATCCAGGCGGATTCTGTGTTGCAAATAGTAAAAAATGTGGGTGTGGTTTAACAACTTCTTGAGTTTCTGGAATAAAAATCTCATGATTATCATCAAGTAAACGATTTAAAGCTTCCAAAACATCTGTTGGTGCAAGATTTAATTCATCAAGAATAATCCAATATCCATTTCTAACTGCTTCGATCAAAACTCCTTCTTGAAAATGTAATCTTCCTTGATCATCTGATACATAAGTTCCTAAATATTCTTGAATATCTGTATGTTCATGATTATTAATTCTAACAATTTTATGTCCTGTCTTTTTAGCAACATATCCAATCATACTTGTCTTTCCACTTGACGTTGGACCTTGAATTAATAAAGGAAATCTTCTAGTGGCAGAAGCTCTAACTAAATTTAATAAATTTTTTTCAACAAATGGTGTAATAATATAATCATTTTGATCATCTTGTTCACCAGGTCCAACTTCAAGCCAATAATGTTTAAATCTAACATATTCACCATTTTTAGGTCGGCTTGGTAATTTCTCCATAACTGATCTTTGATTTTTTAATTTTCCAATCGTATATTGTTCAATAATTGGTCGTAAAATTAATTCTGAATCTTTATCAAGTAGTGTTAAAAATGACATGCAAAATCCTTCATAAAGTGATCTTCTAAGTCCAAATGTTGGTGTGACATCAATAACGTATAAAAGAGTTCTTGATAATGTTCGAATACTAAAATGTGGATTTTGATTTGCACCATCAACAATTGCATTCGCAGCAGATAATCTTTTAGCTTCTGTATAAATACTAACAACATCCATACAAGCACCTTCATTTCCATTACCAACAGCTAACTGGCCAATATATTTTTCAACAATTGAATACAAATCATCAATATCTTGATCAGGTGACGCAACAAAATATTCAGTAAACCTTGATCGAAATCCAGCAGGTAAATCACGTTTTCCAACATCTGTTGCTGGATTCATACATGCGAACAATCTAAAATTCTCGTGTGCTGGTACTGCTTCCATTTCGCCACTTTCAGCAAGTCTAATACATGCACCATCACCATTTTCAGCTAATAAATCAGCAATACTTTCAAGTGTATCAGCGGATGCAAGATTGATTTCATCAAGTAATACCCAATCACCACTTCTTGCAGCACGAACTAATGAACCTTCAACAAATCGATATACAAAAGATTTTTCAAGATGTTCACGTTGTCCGTCAAATGAATTAACTTTTTCTGAAAATGAATTCCATAATTCAAGTAATGCAGCTCCATCAGCAACATCCATAACACGTCTTTTCTTTTGAACTGGAACTTCAGAATTTTCATTTTTAGAATCCTCAACAGCACGATCAATTTGAGATTGAACAGTCTTCATTGCAGTTGCGGTTGCTTCTTTCCATAATTTGATAACATGAATCCATTGCATTTTCTTAAAACATCTTGAAAACACTGTATTGAATTTCTCATTTCTTTTTGCAGAGAATGTACGTTCAAACAGTGAATCAAATTCTTCTCTTAATGGAATTGCAATACTTCTCACATCAACAGGTTTAAATCCACCTAATAAATCAGAAACATCTGTTTGTTGCGAAAGATTGATAACAACTAATTGGGCACCAACATTTGAAGCTAATTTTTGAACAACTGTTGTTTTACCCGTACCAGTTTCACCAACTAAAAGTAATGGTTCACGTAATTTAACACTTGTAGATAATCTTTCTAAAAGTCGTAAAGTATGTTTTGAATATGCGAAAAGTGAAGATGTATTTTTTCGCTTTTTGGAGGATGTTGCGCTTGGTAACTTCCGTAAACTTGTGCGACCGATTGTAAATGATTCTTTTGTATCTTCAATATTTGGAACATGATTATGTACAAAATGACTCCACCCGTGGTTTGAAATATTTAATGAACTTGCGATAATTGAAGCCATATATTCTAAAGCTTCAAAAGATCTTAAACTGCCAGCAAAACACTCAACAGCTTCGACAAATACTCGCTCATATAATTCTTCAGATACATTGTCTCCAAGAATAAATGGCTTTGTTAACCCTAAACTGAGATTTGTTCGCCTAGCCCATTTGATTAAATCCCTTGAAGATAATGTCCGATTTTGACTTCCTCTTGTTAAGTTTATAAACTGAGCATCGATTTGACCATCACGAACTGAGCAGAATGTTTGCCTCATTAATGGTGTAAGACCAGCAATTAAAGGAAACATTGCAGCGATAAGCTCTTGCAACTCAAAATCCGACATCATGTCTAATTTAACTTGAGACCACAAGTCACGACCCATGAAATTTCTTGATGGAGTATTTGGTAATTCAACCGTTGTAGCAATCATTTGAAAAGTACTTGCGGCACGAACAACCTCACCTCTTGATGGGATTGAAATTTGACGTTGCTGTAAAAGTGGCAATAAAACACTCAATACCTCATTTGGTGCTTTATCGATATCCTCAATAACTAATGCTTTTCCTAACCGTACAGCGTTTACCAAAACACCATCTTCCCAAACAAATGAACCAGGCACATCACCAGTTGTGTATGTACCGACCAGCAGTTTTGCATCAGTTTGATCACCAAGATGAAGTCTAGCAATGTCTTTTGAATCCCTTGCTAGACTAGCTAATGCGAAATCAACTAATGTTGTCTTTCCGCATCCTGGTGCGCCAGTGATGACTGTTGGACTCTGCTGGCGCAGTGCGATTGCTAGTTGTCGAATATTTCGAATTGTTGTCTCATTATATACAATTTTTCTGGTGGGTGCGTCCAGTGCTATGTTGATGAATCAGTAAGAATCCAATGATCCACAGTAATTAGCAGGCAACTTACAAGTATGTCGTGCAACAAGTACACCGCACAGATTAGCAGTCAAGGAAGACGTTTGAAAGTTCTCAACAAGAGCAGGTGAGTTGACATCTCTTGACCATTCTGAGTTCATTAAGACGTCCTTGCTATGAGCCAATCGTTTTGCTTCGAATAATCTGTAACTGTTAACTTTGGTTCAAGAGATCAAGAGGACAACAGCACACACCTAAAAAACCTGAAATCCACTTCACCAAGTCCCTCGAACTGTGCAACGGCACTACCGTGCATTCCATCTCCAACAATCGCATCTAGCAATCTCTCTCGCTCCGAATCCGCCAATCCAAAATGCATAGCCCATAGATTCGTCGCAACAATTTTCTCAGCCAAAGTACCTTGATCTAATACTTTTGACAGCTGACTTGCTTGAACCAATTTACCGAATTGTGTAAAATCAGCCTTGCATAGTCTGTAAAGTGAAATCAAGTCTTCAAGTTGCAGTACTTGTTCGTTGTGCCACTTGTATGTGCCCAAAAATCGAATGGCGTGTGGATAGACTGCTGGGATCAGTGCAAGCACTCTTGCGAATGCGTGAGCAACTAGGCGCTGCTGCTGAACCGCATGCCCGTCTGTTGAACTTGATAACGCGTATATCCACCGAGCAGTTATTTCCGGGAACACGGGATAGAAACAGCGCAGAACAGGCAGCGAAAGACGCGGGTCCAGCGCCAGTGCCGCGAGTCTGTCGAGGTCGCTGAAGATGTTTATGTCCACAGCACCGAGAACAGCGGCCGCTTCGAGGGCGAGCTGCGCTGCTGCTGCGGACGAGTCAAACACACGCAAAGCACTCGCCATGTCTCAAGTCCAGCACAACAAACAAAGAGGCAGTCGACTTCGCAATCAACTGCGCGCACTATCTCGCCGCCAGAATCGCGAACTCTGCACTCTGAAAAAAAAAATCGTCGCTGGGAGTTTCAACGTTCGAGCAGTCGAGCAGTCGAGCAGAGTTCGCCGCAAACTCTAACCTGAACAAAGTTGCGCGGTAAAATGGGCGGCAAAACGCGGCAACCGGCTTGTTAAGCACGTCGCGCGCCTCACGGTTTCTGTGATAGTCGAGCTCGACACTGGCACAGCAGCGGAGTGGAAGACCGCGGCACGACCAGCGCAGCAGCCAGCACCAGCAGCCAGCACGAGAGAACAGCGAACAACTGAGCCAGAGCGCCGATGGACCGCAGCATCGACCCGGCGGCGGCGTCCGCGTCCCCGTCCGCGCCAGACCGCCAGCCCGTCGGCATCACGATGCAGTACAACGACCTCTTCGACATCGCCTTCATGGACGCGGCCGTGGTCTCCGGCGGCAAGGGCTCCTCCAAGGCGGCTCCGCAGACCGACTCCGCGATGGCTGCTGCTGCCTCGACTGCCGCGCTCGCCCCGGCGCCCCCAGTTGCGACCACCGCCACCACCACCACCAACTCCACTCCAGCAGCGTCCTCCGCCTCGAGCTCCACCGCGGCTGCTCCAAGCGGCCGCCACGCCTCGTCCGCCGGCTCCGTCTCGACCAGCTCCTCGGCCGCCGGCTCGGAGTCCATGACCAGGAACACCTCGCGCGACAGATCGCAGCAGTCGCAGTCGCAGTCGCAGTCGCAGCAGTCGCAACCCCGGCCAATCGCGCCCGCACCGGTCAACACTGCAATCACCACAGAGAACGGCATGACCGTCGCCTTTGCGCAGATCAACCCGTTTGCCGCATTCAATGGGCCCTCTCTGTACATGAACATTCCTCGAATTCTGCCCCACGAAAAGGTCTTCTCAATCCAAGTCGGCGACTCGCTTTTCAGACTCAGCGGAGCCTCACTCTCCTACGACGCACCGTCATACTTCACCACCTTCTTCAAGACCAGACGACAAGCCCGGCCGAACGACAGTCCAATCCTCTACATCGACCGCAGTCCAGACATCTTCAGAGACATTGTGCGCCATTTACAGGGATACGATGTCGTACCAAGAGACGAACACCACTTTGTATATCTCTACGCCGACGCGGTATACTACCAACTCCCAAAGCTCATCAGATCACTTCTCAATGCTGAGTTCTTTGTGCGAGTGGGCAATCGATCATTCCGGGTTCCAAAGGACCTGCTCAAAAAACCAGGAGATTCACCAAACTTCTTCACAGTCGGTTTCTCGTCGTTCTTCGCTTCGCCACAGGATGTATTCCCCGGTACAAAAGGATTTATAAGACCACCTGCAATGGCACCACCGTCAGTGATGTCACATTCTGATGAGTTATTCGAGCAGTTGCTACAAGGCCTACGAGGTGCTCCACTACATTTCAAATCGCCTGAACATCGAGATCTACTCATCAAAGAGTGTCGCTATTACCACTTCCGCGGACTAGAACAGCGACTAATTCCACACACGATTTCAGAAAACCTATTAACAGGACGAGATGAAATCTCAATTCGTGTTCAAGATTTCAAACCTCAAGGTTCAAGCATCGAAGATTCTGTTAGAGAGCCATTTCGAATAATGTACAAGAGACCATTTGTTGATGCCGAGGCACGAGATTTAATCCTGCAAGTTGGCAAAAATGAATTAGCGTTAAGAGCGTTTGATTTCAAACCACCAGCACCAGATAGTTCAGGACCTGGGTGGTGTAAATGGGGAGCTGAATTAATTCAAGGAAGTATTGCAAGTGACAAAATGAGAGCAATGATTAAAACAATGGAAGGTAAAATTGCTCAAGTTAGTGATGACGTTCCATTAAGATTTCCTGTTGACATCAAAGATGCTTATGTTTTGCTAGATGGTGAGCAAGTTCATTTAACCGTCGCTGATGATAGATCTGTTCAATTATTTCACCACAAGCGATGCCAGTCACGACCATCGTCACGCAAACGGCGACGAAATGAAGATGGATTATCAACAAGCACAACCACATCATCGAATGCAAGTAATAGTATGAATGAAGAAGGTTCACCAAATAATAACTCAACTGAAAATTTTGAATCAATAATTGCATCTGCTCCAAGAAACCTATTAGTTGAAAAGGCTCAATTTAGAATATGTGCTGCTCATGATTTAGTTATCATTACTGTCTTATCAATTGATATCGTCGCAAGTACTACTGAAGTTAATTATCGAAGGGAGTTTTTATGTTGATTTATTATTTTTGTGCTATTAATGTTTGTTTTGTGCACGGATTGTTGGATCATTGCTATTTGAATGTACATTACTAATACGAATTTAAAATAGTTGCTTATTATAATATCAAATTATATACATCCAAGTAAAACTTTGGTAGAGCTTTTCAAGCTGACTGTTTCCATTTTTAAAGTAAGTAAAATAAGATGACGCTCTCACGTCACGAATCCAGTGACCAAGTCATTCGAATAACTTGCAAAAGCGTAAACTAACTCCAACAGCAAACAAACTTCTTGGAGACAATGTAATGCCGATAGAAAAAAAGACAAATGGTCGGAAAGTTTGAAAACACAATTTACGTTGCCATGACGATGTTCTACAGTTCTTCACTATTACTACTACTATCGATCAAGAGACGGATCGAAAAAATTTCTGCTACATACGATTGTGAGAATTGATTAACAATGATATGTAATTATGTACATGAGCTATCTATTTACAGAAATAAAAAAAAAAACTTCAGGGTGAAGTTTAATCCACGTTTCAGTCCACAGATCCTATTATCTTGTAAGTCGTAATATCTCAGAAGAAGGCCAAATCCTTGTAAAGCTTTTCGGTGAGATGCTGTCGAGAAGGTTGACTGGGAGCAGCAATACACAGTAATGCAATAACATTCCGAACAGTCACGTGCAGATGCGGGCTTCACGGCTTTCTCAATCAGAGTACGTAGTCGATATGGCTGATAACATGCAGTGATACTGTAGCGATAGTAAAGAAATCAATAAAATTCTGAGATGCACTCAGTATTCTTGAATATGTATGGAGTTGTGCAGGTCTTGCTGGTTACAACTGTTAAGAATCGATGCGATCCTCAGTTCCTAATTGCCTACATACGTCTCCGAGTAAGATGAGTAGTAACGAGAAGAGATCTTTGATAAAAATGCAGTTCCTGTGCTCCTGTGCGCGTATACATATGGCTCATTTTTGCATAACGAAAGAAATTGCATTGTTAAATTAGTCAGTCAGTACATAAAACGTGCGTAAAACTTTATTAAGAGTGTGGGGTACTCCCAGACACATTTTAAGTACAAGCGGTTTCATTCGCCGCCGTTTGATTTGCTGATTGACTGGACCTGAGACATGATTTGAACTGATTTCATCAGATTCGCTATCAGATTCAAATACAGATTCTTCAAGTGAAATCTCTTTAATTAGATTCGTTATATATATTTAGGCAGAATGACAAATACACCATTAACACCCACAAGTCGCATTCTTATAGTCGGAGCAGGAGAGTTTGGATTATCAACAGCGTATCATTTAGCAAAGAAAGGATATAAGAATATAACCATATTTGATAAAACCAGACCACCAGTACCAGATGGATCAAGTGTTGATATATCACGAGTAGTAAGAGCAGATTATAAAGATGATATTTATGCAAAAATGACACTCGAAGCTATAAATGGAAATGATAGTTTACCGGGTTGGAAATCTGATACTTATAATGAATATTTTAATCAGTCTGGTTTACTTTGTATGAATCCAATTGGTCAACCTAAATATAGAGAAGATGCATTGAAAAATGTAAAGAAATTAGGATTACAAGTTTCGGAATTTAATGATTCAAGTGAAGTTGTTGATTTTTTTAAATTGGAAAAAAACGCGTTAAATGGATTATCAGGGTATCTAAGTCATGAAGCAGGATGGGCGAATGCGGAATTAACAATTAAAAAGTTATTTCAACTATGTTTAGATCTAAATGTTGTATTTGTTAACTGTCAAGTTGAAAATATATTATACGATGAAATTGATAATAAAACCGCAAATGGTGTTAAATTAGTTAATGGCGTTGTTGTTAATGGTGATTTAGTTGTCGTTGCTGCTGGTGCTTGGTCTGATGCTTTGGTTGGAAGTAATACACTTGCTGTTGGTCAGGTACGCTATTGCGTTTAATTTATATTCAGCTTTTTTTTTTTACTAATATTATCATACAGCCGGTTGCATATGTTCAATTAACAGATGATGAATTTGAAAAATACAAACATTTACCAATGTACATTAATTTCGTTACAGGGTTTTATATATTTCCACCACATCCGCTTACCAAACAAATTAAAGCAGCAAGACATTCATATGGATATACAAATTTCACAAATACACCAACAATTTCACAACCTCCATTAATTAATTATTCAAAAGGAGAAATTCCTAAAGTACTTAAGAAATTACCCAAAGATGCAGAAGATTGTATTAGAAAAGGAATTCATGAAATCATTGGAAATGAAATTGCAAGTAGAGAATTCGATCATTGTAGAATTTGTTGGTATAATGATACACCAAGTAAAGATTATTTATTTTCATATAAACCTAATTTTAGTAATTTATTTATTGCAACAGGTGGAAATGGACATGCATTTAAAATGTTACCTATAATTGGTAAATATATTGTTGGATGTATTGAACAAAATTTATCAAACGAATTATTAAGTAAATTTAGTTGGGATAATGTGGCAACTGAAAAAGAAGATTTATCAAGAGGTGGAACTCCATTAATGCCTTTAGATGACGCTTGGAACGAGAATGAGTAATTATTAATCATTTATTAACTATTTGTTTTCTGCATGGTTTTGGTGATGGTGATGGATTGATGCGTTTGGTGTTTGGCTTTGCTGATTGGTACATATATTTATTACATTCTTGAATGATGGATTGGTGCATACTCTTACAATTTTGGGTTTGATTGGTCTTGACCGACACTCGCAGCTACCACAACTGCTGTGTTGTGTTCTCTACATATAAATAATAAAATACAATTATTCTATTTAAATCACACTTACTCACTCGTAATGCAAAAAAACTATATAAATACCAAAAATGCAACAAATTCCATACTATAATAATACTGAAACACCATATAAATAAAACCTTTCTAACCTAATTGTACAAAACTCGCCAATTTTTCAAATCCATTATATCCAGCAACGATTCCGCTTCTTTTTCTTTTTCGGGATTCTTCTTCACTATTTGAACTTATACTTGAACTTGAACTTTTTGAAGAAGAAGAAGAAGAAGAAGAAGAAGAAGAGGATTGTGATTGTGATTCATTTTCTTCAGGTTTAATTGGATTAGATGTAAATGGCCAAGAATATCCATATATACCCGCATGTCTATTACATCTTAAACATAATAACTCTAACATTTTATAAGAATGTGAATTAATATATGATTGGCAAAGTGAATCTAATTCAACATCGTCGTCCTTTTGCTCATTGTCATCGTTATTATTTTCATTACTTGAGGTAGCGGTAGTAGACGATTCAACTGCCATTAAAAATTGAGTACAACATTTTGAATTCGAACATTGTTTAATAACACAAGCAGGTAAAATCTCATTCATATTTTTCAAATCTGCTTTATTTTTGGGAATTGTATTTTCCTCTTCATCGCTTTCATCATCCTCACCATCGTTTTTCTTCGTCTTTGAATTTGAACTTGATGAACTTAGCCGTTCACTTGGATTTGAAATCCATGATTTAGTTCCCCAATATGCATTATACAACAATTTTTCATCATTAAACTTAATTCCAAGTAACATAGTAACTCCCATATTTTTCTTAAATCCACGATAATCTTCATCGCTACCTTCTTCACTTCCAGGTGGAGTAGGATATTCACTTCTATTTGATCTTTTATTTAGCAATAAATTTTCTTGTTCTTTTTCAAATCGTTGTTGTCTCCGAAGTAATTGTCGTTTCAATCGACGTTCTGTTGCAGCTAATTCTAATATTCTTTTCCTTTCAAGTTTTTTAGCTGCAATTTCTGCTTCTTTTTGAAGATTTTGTTGACGGATTGAACGACGAATTGGTTGTACTTGATGAGAATGAGAATCAAGTTCTGGACTTGTTGATTTATTTGGTGATGATGAAGATGACTGTGATGAAATTGAAATTGGTGTTAATTCACGTTTCGTAATTTCACTTATTTCAGATGTAATCAATTGCAATAGCATTGGTTTTTCATTTTTTCCACTCATGTTTTTTTCAACGTCTGATTGAATAACCTTAGATGGAGTTAAAACCCGATCAACTCTAGATCTTGTAACTTCTTCGTAATCTTTTTTAACAGAACTACGTTCTCTTCCAGATCTTCTTATTCCATTTTCAATAGTTTGTGAAATTGTCGATGAAAGTGTAATTGTCGAAATTGAAGTTGTTGGTGGTGTTGATGGTGTTGGTAGTGAAATTGTTGATGTTGTTGATGTTGTTGATGTCGATGTTGAAATAGAAGTTATTGGAGTAGGTGTAGTTTCTTCAACTTTAACAATTGTTGTATTTACTTTTAACTTCTCACTTTGTAACTGTCTCTTTCTTGATCTAGTTCTATGTCTTTTTTCACCTTCTTCAACTTCACTTTCGCTTTCTGATTCACTTTCTTCACTATCACTATCGACTTTCTTTTCACCAAAAAACCCAATCATATTTTTTTCACAACTAGCACATAAACATTCTCTATTTTTCCAACCAAAATAATTATCTGCATAAGCAACAGTAATTTCTTCACCAATTTGAATATCTCTTATTGCAACCACTGAAACAACTCCACCTTGAGAACCAATTGCATGAAATTTACAATTCGGTTTACAATCATGATTGACAAATCTACATGGTCCTAACATTAAACAAGATTCACCACGTCTATGTGAATAAATAATTGAAAAATCTCGTTTTAATGCTTGTTCATCTTTATCATCAATTCCAACCATTTTACCTGTTAGTTGATTAATTATTGAATCTTTTTTAATAACTGATCTTGCTAATACACATGCTTCACTTCTTCCTGATACTGCTCTATATCTTTCCGTGGTACCAATTTCAAATGAAACATTACTTAAATAAATTCCAAGATACCTTCTTAGATGATTTTCGAATTCTGAATGTAATTTACTTGAAGTCGCATGTCCTTTAACATAATTCTCAATCGCACGTAATTTCAAAAATTCATTTGTCAATTTATTCAAAGTATAATTATGTCCTTTTTTATTTATATTTTCAGACTCATGTTCAATTGATTCTTGAATTAATTTACTTATATTCTTACTACTTGGTCCTCTTGGTATATGTCTTGACGGATGAACTTTAACTACTGATGACCAAAAATATAATGAATCAATTAATATTCCTGTTAAAAAATCATCGAAACTTGCTAAATGTGTTGATAAGAATTGTGAATTATTTGATCCATTACTAAAATTTGATACCATTGTAATTTCTTTTTTAATTGTACTGTATTATGTTGCTCTTGCTATTGCTCGTTGCTATTATCGTGCTTGGTTTGTGGTTTGAAGGGGTACTGTAGTTTTATCACGGCTTGAATAAAGTGGAGATGGTGCGGCTTGGGTGGCTGGTTTCCGATCCCCAATCAAACACTGTTCGCAGTCACAATTCAAGTAGAAATGTGATTGGATAATTGGATAATACAGATATAAATTCATTTCGTTAAAATATTATGAAAAAGAAGATACATTAATCTATACTAACTAAATAACGAAGCAAAATTTATATACACACGAATTAAACTCCAAATTACTAAAAACTCAAGTATAACAATAAACGAATTACAGTGCATGACTGACGACGGCGACTTTAATAACTTTAAATCATACGAAGAACGAATAAAACATGGACAAAAATAAAAAGGAAGCCGGACAGTCATGGAGACATTGACAGATGATGAAATGAGATGATGATGATGGACCAAAGTGAAGAAATAGCCCGGAAGAGATGCAAATGAGTAGACATTTATAATAACCTGTAAGTCTAGGTGAAAATAACATAACAATTAGGAAACATGAACCGAAATTGACATTTTGAATTGCTTGATGGACTGACTGAAGCCATTACTCTTGACCAACTTTATCAAGCCAGTTAAGCATCATCATTGCTTTAATAAGATTTCCTTTAATATCACAATGCACACCATCAAGTGAAGTTGATTGAATTGACATATTCCAAGTTCCAAGAACATCATAACCACGAGCAGGAAGGACATCATACATTGAGTTTTCGAATAACATGAGTGGTTTATTTCCTTGAGAGAGAATAAATGCATCTTGCTTCTTTGGTCCTGCTGCATTTGGTGTGATGAAAAGCCGTGGAAAGTTGCGTGTATTGTAAGAATAATCATCGAATCGTTTCTTAACAACAGTTTCAGCACGATCAAGATAATTAAGTGTTGCTTGAACATCTAAATCATTCCATAATCCATGACCGTAAATAAATGCAACTTTTTTACCTTCTTTAACTCCTTCAAGATCAGATCCATAACGTTCAAGTTCGTCATCAGGTTGTGGATAACGAACTTGCAAGTTAATGAATACATTAACTTTATTAGGGTCACATGCGAATGAATTAGCATCCCATTTAACAATATCACGAGAAGCGTAGATAGTTTGTAAGGAGCAAGATTTGACGTTAACTTGCGCATTGCAGAAACAATCAGCTTTTTCTTGATCATTAAAATTCCATTGAGTGACACCACCATAACCAAGGTCACGTCTCAACAGGACGTACAGACCACCAAGCATTTGACGCATCATTGAATCACCAACGATTGAAACTCTGTCGAATCTTTCCAAAACTTGACATGCTTCCTCAGTTGAAAACCAACGCATGTCACAATCCCGTGGCATGTATGGTGCATCAATTCCAATACGACCACCAGATGACATTGCGGTAATCAGGCTTTGCTTGTCAGGGCATAAAGGTTCAAATGGTCGATGAAGTTCAAGAGATGAGATTTTGCAAATGTCTCGATACTTGTATTCAGCAAATGCGTCATAGGAGTCACGAACAATGGTGCGAAGACGAGCTTCGTGTTCTGGTCCTGGAAGTGCTGGCTCATCTGAGTCTGTGGCAGTAAGAGCGGCGGCTGCAGAACGTGCTGTAGCAGCAACGCCGGGAACTGGAGGGAGAAAGAGAACTTTGAGAACAAAGAGAATGAGCAGCGCTCCGACGACATAGGTCGCGCCGGTCTGCGAGTGCAGGCGGATCATGGCGGCGAGTGTGAGAGTGCGGAGAGGTGAGGTAGGGTGATGTGAAGTGAGGTAGGTGAGGAAGGTGAGGCAGATAGGAGGAAAAGCTCTTGAAGACTTCGCAGACAGCAGAAGAAGCAGCGGCGAGACGTGGGAATAAGTTATAGAGCCGAAGTCAGTCGCTGTCGGCGAAGAGAGAAGAGAACAAAGAAAAGTCGAGAAGAGACCGGCGCGCAGAACCGAGGCGGGGGAAGTGAAGGCGATGGGTGATGAAGATTGAGAGAAAGCAGGCGAGAGTGGGTGAAGAAGCGACGTGCGGCTTGGTTGCGGCTGGCGGCGGAGACGCACCTGGCTGCACCGATGGGCGTGATCGAGAGTTCGGTGAGAGCTCGAGCTGCGCGAGAGTGAACGACAGAGCGCGGGAGAGACGAGGGGAGACAGAGACGGGAAGAACAGAGAGGGTGGAAGGGGAGGAGAGGAAGGGCAGAAAAGAGCAGGAAGCGGTGATGGGCCGGGGCCGAGGGCGTAGCAGCACAGAAATTGGCAGATGGAGCTGGCGGTGCAGCCAGTGCTCGGCGCATCTGCGCAGCCGCGCCGCGGTTGTGCCGCCCACTCGCATGCGGCGTTGCGGTGCGTACGTATATAGCATTATCGATTTTCATTTCATAGTCATATTCAAATCACTACTCGCATCACATAACTCCAATACTTTGTTTTTCCATAACTCCGGTTGCAATTCACTCATCTCGCACTCAGATTTCATTTCGTCACACTCACATCACAATCAACACCATCTAAATCTACAATCAACAACAACAACAGCATCATTAAAAAATGCCACTCTTACCCCCTTTAAATCTACCTAAGTGGTTAGCTACAAATTCACATTTACTAAAACCTCCAATTAATAACTACTGTGTTTATAAAGCTGGATATACAGTAATGGTACGCTCACATCATCATTCTCTACTCTCACGCCACTTTATACCCCGCCTTCACATGTACATTCACTAGTCTTATTGAGTAATACTAACTGTTTATGTTGTGAGTATAAATAGGTAGTAGGTGGTCCAAATAAAAGAACAGATTATCATATAAATCAAACTCCGGAATGGTTTTATCAATATAAAGGATCAATGTTATTAAAAGTTGTTGATGAAGGTAAATTCCGTGACGTTCATATTCATGAAGGCGATATGTTTTTATTACCAGGTTCGTTTACACTTTTAATAATCGTTTGAAATCAACTCAACTAATATACATGTATGCTTTTATTATAGAAAATATACCACATAACCCAGTTCGATTTGCAGATACAGTAGGAATAGTAATTGAGCAATTACGACCATCAAGTTCAATTGATAAATTACGTTGGTATTGTCAAAACTGTAAAGAAATCGTATTTGAAGATTCTTTTCATTGTACTGATTTGGGAAGTCAAATTAAAGATGCTGTGTTGAAATTTACTGATGATTTGGAGTCACGGAAATGTAAAAATTGTGGTGCGATTTGTGATGTTAAGTAATTCATTTTACGGTAATAGCATATGATGATGATGATGATGATGATGAATGAATTTATTAATTAATTAATTAATTATTATATTATATTATATTATATTATATTGTAATACTATTAAGTATTCCAGTCCCACATTAAAAATTATTAGCACTGACAAACCATTAAAACTTATTAAATAAAATGCTCATCTTTTGCGTTCCAATTCCCTAGCAAACTCCAATTCATAAAATACCTCATCCTCGAATTCTTTAAGCGCACGTAATTCATATCTACCAAATAACCAACCTAAACAACCATCAATAATACCAGTAATTGAAATGACCGTCACGGCAATTAAAATTAAAAAAACAGGCCATCCGGTGCCTCCATTTCCTGGTGTATTTGGTGAAATCCAAAATATAGCAATATGAAAAATTATTAATAATATTATCGATATAAAAAAATGTAATGTTCTCCAGTATTTTTGCGCATGTGCTGTTGGTAAATATGATTGTATTATTTGCAATATTGATTCATATTTATCTTCTGATAAACCTAATCCAATTCTACCTTCATTAGCTAACTGATGTCTATGAGTTACTGTTGTGGTTGAACTTGAACCTGAGTTATTATCTCCATTATTTAAACCATTAGATAACAATCTCAAAGTTGAAATAACACCAAAATGATCTGATGCAGATACATTTAAACCAGGAATTAAATCAACAAAAGTAACTTCAATTTTTTCAACGGTTGATAAATTAGGCGAATGAAAAATATAATCTAACCTTTGAGCTTCTGAAATATGTCGATCTGCTCTCCATGTATTTAATTTGGAATCACATGTTGCACCTAAAATTTCAATTTGTTCTTCTAATGATAAATTTTCTGCTAATGGTAACTCTTGAATTCCATGAACTGTAGTCCAGCTATCTTTTAAACCAGCTCTATCTGTTAATAAAGAATATACCAAACTATCAGGTTTTGAATTGAAATCCCCAACTGCAATTGCACAATGTCCACGTTCAATTGATGCTCGGATTTGTCTTACTAATTGCCATGCTTGTGATGTTCTATGACAAACATATGACGCATCTCCTGGTCCATATGGTGCATGCATATGCGTATTAAATAATTCAATTGCAATACCTGATTTTGGATGTCTTATAATAGCTGATGCAATTCCTTTGCCAACATACCAATCTCCTCTAAAGAATGCTGATGGTCTTCCATTAATAGTATACGGAGTCATTGAAACTGACTCGATTGGAAATCTAGATAAAATAGATAATCCAGGTCCTGCAAGTATCCCACTGAAATAAAATTTCGCATATGGGAATTTTTGTAACGTTAAACTTCGTATGTATTCAAAATCAGATTCAACCCAGCATTCTTGTAAAGCAATAATATCAACATCAGTCCTACTTAATTCCTGAGCAATATATCGCATTCTCTCTTCTCTAACTTTACTAACGAATTTCAATCCCCAGCAATTAAAAGATAATACTTTAACAATCATATCTTCTTTTCCATTTCGTTCGTTTTCGAATCCATGATCAATAATATTTGTTGAACTACTTGCAATACCACCAACATTATTCAATGGTAAATTTAATGTCGATATTGAAGCTCTTCTTACTTCTAATCTTGATTGTGAATCTAATTTAACTGATTCAAGATCTTCCAATGACATTTCTGCCATTTATTCAATCTTCTCTACTCTTCTTCTCCTTTTGTTTTTAAAGTAGGTGTGGTGTGCAGGTACGGTGAATATAGACCTGGTGGCGAACGAAGAAAGCGGAAATACACTCGTATTTAATCCCAATCCGACTCTCGGCCCGACGCCACGTTGTAATGATGACGACACTACGGAACGTGTGCCATAGGTGGGAACAAATGCTCCAAAATAACAATCGAAGTAAATTTCAGTCACGTGCAGCCCCTGAAATCATCACGACACGAATTATACTCGAGTTCCCTTCACACACACTCATAAAACAAGTGAATGCATTCAGTCATTCATCTATTAATATATGAGTTGTTTGAATTAGTTAGAGTATGAGATGAGTATGGATATAGATACAGATGGAGATGGTGGTGACGTTGAAAGAAATGGTTGGAGACAACGAAGATTATCAAGTACTTCAACATCAACAGGAGGTGATACGACTGATAGTGAATTACCATCACATCCAGGTGGATTAACATATAATTCCACAGATAAAATAAACGAAACAGGTTCAAAAGTAAATGGAAATAACAATACAAATGGAAATGGAATTAAAAGTCCGGAATATAAATTACAATTTATACTAGAAGGTCATTCAGCAGGTATTTCATGTTTGAAATATAGTCCTGATGGAAATTGGATTGCTTCAGGAAGTGCAGATAGGACTATTAAAATATGGTATTCTAATACCGGAGAATTCGAAATATCTTTAAATGGTCATTCTCAAGGTATAAATGATATAGCATGGTCACCGGATTCTAAATTAGTTGTATCAGGAGGAGATGATAATTCAGCAAGAGTATGGGATATCATGTCAGGTAAAATTTTACGAATATTAACAGGACATACGAATTCAGTATATACAGTTGACTTTAGTTCTAAAGGAAACTTAATTGCAACCGGAAGTTTTGATGAATCTATTAAAATATGGGATGTTAAAAAGGGAATCTGTTTAAGAACTTTACCGGCACATTCAGATCCTGTTTCGGCAGTTAATTTCTCAAGAGATGGTACAATGATTGCTTCATGTTCACATGATGGTCAAATTAGATTATGGGATACATTTAATGGACAATGTTTGAAAACTTTAATTGAAGATAATAATTCTCCTGTTAGTTTTGTTTCATTCTCTCCAAATGGTAAATATTTATTATCTGGTTCGTTGGATTCAAGTTTAAGATTATGGGATTATTTAAAGGGTAAAAGAGTTAAAACTTATCAAGGTCATCTAAATGAGAAATATATTTCACGAGCATCATTTTCAATTCCGTCACCCTCAACAACCACGAGTACAACCACCACTTCCACCTCAACAATAAAAGGAACAAATGTCTTTATACTTTCAGGATCAGAAGATGGAAGTATATACATATGGGATTTACAAACTAAAGAAATTTCAAATATAATTAAAAATTCACATATTGGTCCTATTTTAGCTGTCGATCCTCATCCTTTTAAAACTAAAATTATTACTGCCGGGTTAGATGGTTTGGTTAAAGTTTGGACTGCGTGAGTTGAATGATTGTTGAGTGGAAATGTGAGGGTTTTTGTATATTAGTTGGAGTAGTGATATGATGATGTGTACGTTATGTAATGAATTTATTATATTATCAAAATGTTAAATAAGTACCAACATACTCCACCACCAAACAACCCGCCAGCCCGCCAATCCTCCAATGTCAAGTAACAAAAAAAAAAAATAGAGCAATAATCCAAACGCTCAAAAACATAAACCAAGTAAACCAAAACCTTAACATACCACTCACCACAATCCTCACCACAATTTATTTGTAATTTATTTGTAATTTATTTGTAAATTCATTTGTCATAGTTCAAAATAAATCATGTCGCAACTCATGAAACGGAGATTGTAAAGGCAATGAATTAATTTTCGGAGTTGTAATTAAATTAGGCATATTTATTCCTGCGGTTATATATCGAATTGGTCCTAATCCTGGTTCTCTTGTTACATTTGAATTATGTATAGTTGAACTTGAATTTGAAGTTATGGTTATCAGATGTAATATTCTTTTTCGAATTTGAACAAGTGTAGGTGATGTTGTTTGTATTGTTTGTGAAGTTGTTGATGTTACTTGTGGTGATTGAGATTGAGATTGAGATTGAGATAATAAAACTTTTGAAACTTTACAAATTTTATTAATAATTCCAGGTGGAGGAATTATTCCCACGAACGGTGCGATTCTTGGATCAGATAAATTTATATCAATAGCTCTTTTAAGTAACGAGTCTTGTTTTGATGTGAAATTATATTCTTCTTCTTCTTTTGCATGGTTGGTGAGGTGAGTGGTGGTGAGTGTGGATGTGGATGTGGTGAGGTCGTCATCTGATGATGTATTTGGTGTATTTGGTTCAGAATGTGACGATTCATCATCATCAAAGTACCCTGTATTTCTATTTCCGTTATTAAATTCACTTGCGGGAGTTTCATCCATATCTAACTCCACATCTTGCAAACTTTTCCCATCATTCAAACCACGGCCTTGATTTTCAAAAAATTGAAAAGATAACGGTGTTGTACTAATACTTGGTGTTTTTAATTCATATTTTGATAAAAATTCAATCGAATCAGGTCGAATTGGTGTTATTGGTGGTAAATTTAAATTGTTTTTTTTATTCTTTGACTTATCAATGTTTGAGAATGAAGTTGATGATGAGTGTAATGGAGAAGGTAAAATAGAAGATGAGATATTTGATGTAGAAAAAGCACGTTCTTTTGACCGTAATGTTAGAATTGACGACGACGATGATGATGTTGATGATGATGAAGAAGTTGATCTATGTCGAAGTAATTTAGGTCGTTTTATAATTGATGCTGATGATGTTGATGAAGAAGTAAATGAAGTTAAAAGAATGTTTAATTTAGGTTTTGAGATTTTTGAATTTATTGCAGTAATTGATGGTAATGTTGATGAGAGTGACGGTGTTGAAATACTTGGTGGTAACGAAGTTTTTAATCCAGTAATAGGTGATCCTAATTGTGCTAAACCACCTTTTAAATTTGAATTTGAACACTCCCTTGATTGCGATTGCGATTGCGATTGAGATTGAGATTGAGATTGTAGTGATTGAATAGGAATTTGAAGCTGAGGTGGTGGTGGTAATACGATATCAGGAGGACGTAAATCACGAGCTTTCATTTCTGCTTATTGTAATTGAACTTCAGTATTTTATAGTATGTATATTCCGTGGATTTAGTTTGTTGAAAAAGATGGGGATAATGAATTGATTGAATTGATTGATTCCAAAATGTATTGAATTGAAATACATGCGTGCATGAATATAACGCCAGGGGCTCGATCGCCGTGTCGCATTCGCGTGAATTGAGTTAAATTTAGTATATACAGTAGAGTGGGAGAACGCGTAACGACGCGTCTATTGCTATTTTGGTAGAGAAAATACGGAATATGACGCGTAAAGACGCGTTAAGTTTGATAAGCGGTTACCCTACTGATTTAAATATCGTATGTAACTTTACGTTCATTTACATCTCTAGATACAAAATCATTCATCGACTAACAATACATGAATGCAATATAAACACAATTAAATAAATAAATAATAAATGATGAATTAACGAGTAACTTTTCCACCACCTACTAAATTCTTATTACAAGTTTGAATGATAACACGTTTATAAGACGTTAAAGCCGGAGTTCCATTATCGATAACTTCACAAATCAAATGAAGAATTTGACCTTTTGGTAATGCAGTTCCAGTTGCGAAGTCAACACATGATGCTTCATATGTTGGTAATGTTACGATAACTTTTGTATTTGATGAATCAGTTGGTTCAATTGTTAAATTTGAAATACGTCGTCTTGGAACTCCTGTTGGTTCTCGGTATTGATACCATTTAAAAGTTAATTTATCACCTTCATCAGGATCATATGACTGAGATGCGTCAAATGTAAGCTGTTGAGTTGCTTCTTGTTCAACATGTAAAGCAGCACAACCTTCATCACCATTAATAATAATAACAGGATGATGATTAGCTTTTGTAAAATCATTAGTTAATGTCCATTGCATTCTTGCGGCAAAATCATTTTGAAATGTATTTCTCCATCTCCAAACTGTTGCATGATTTGAAATAAATGCATTTCCATTCTTACCAACAACGTAATCTGCTGCATCTGAATAATGATTCGCTGCTAATCCTTTCGTACTCTTATCTGTTAATCCATATCGTCCTCCCCATGATCCATACTCTGGATTTTCTGGATAACTTAATCCGTTTTGGATTAAATATAGAAAAGATGGCGTGTCACCTTCAGGAATGAACATGTAATCAGGATACGCAGCACCTAGCGTACCAATTTGAATATTCTCCTTGATCCATTCTTTTGTGAATCTTGAGGAATCTGGACCACCTGTATCGTACATGTAGTATTCATCACCAGAGATACCAGACCACGCAGCACATCCATATTGACACCAAAGATGAACTGAGCAAATGTTAAACAAGTCAGGGAATTCATGACGAATCCATGGGCCCGTGTCGTCTTGGTCGGAAATGCAGTACACGCGAACGCTGGAACGGTATTTGGCGGCTTGTTCAGGCGAGTATTTCTTGCGAATCTCTTCAAGTGCTTCAGCAAGAACACTGGTTCCTCCCCAAACAATTACCCAGAGTGGCTGGTCAGACTCGGCGATGATGCGTTCAACGAGAAGTTGACCGCCGGGACTAATTGTGCGTCCTTCAGCAAAGCATTCCATTCCATAACACTACGAACATTAGCAATGGCTTCAGATTTATTGAATAATTATATGAACAACTAAATACGCACCTCAGGACCAGAACGAAGCAAACTCAGCATGTGCTCACCAGAAGGATACTGAAATTCAGGATGTGCGTGTTTGTTAAGTGTATCAACAACTTTTCCATACGCCTTGAGAATAACTTCCATATCTTGAGGGCATGTTTTATTTCTCATCCAGGTTGATGTAGTTGCAACGAGACCTTCAGTTTCGAATTGATTTGCGTATAACAGATAGCGAACTAAAGATTCAGCGTCATCGGGCTCATTGGAAATGTCGGACAGTACCACGATGCGTATCTTGGAGGGGAACTGCTGGACTTTGGAGGCCATTGTCGACGATTGCTGCAGTCGTGCTGACGATTGACGAACAGTTGACGATACTCGAGTCAGAGAAGCAGGCCGCGGTGGAAGTATAAGAAGGGCGGTACGCGCAGCTGCAGACGGCGCTACAGAAGCGCACGCGGCACCGACGCGCACCTACCGCACCGAAGCGGCAACCTAGCCTGGCGCGCAGTTTGTGCAGCAGTTGCTGTTTCGGGCGGTCGAGAAGAGCGGACGCGCCGTCGAGCAGAGGCTGCAGAGCCGGGTGCGGATACAGCATTGTAAACCCCGCACTCGCAGCCGCTCCGCTGCAGCTGAGTCAAAGCGGCGAACTCTATCTGACCGCGGCGCGGGCGGCGCAGGAGTCATCTCCGGCACCGGACTCCGGCGCGGACTTGACGCCGACGCTCCGATCAATCCAGCTCACTCATTCTCGATCGGGCAACCCACGCCTGTTCTCAGCTCGTAGCTTGTCGCTTGCTTGAGTGACCTTCGCATCTACATAAACAGCTCACCGCCCAGGTCTAGTTTGTTGACTTCACACGCAGTATTCAGTGCGACAGACAAACAAACGCGACTACTTCAAAGTTCAAACCGCGTCCTCTGCGCGAAGTCCCGGGGTCTGCAGCTGATCTGCCGAGCCCGCTGCACGCAGGAACCAGCTCGGTGCTGTGCAAACAGTGTGTTCTGCCGTCCATCGAATCCATCCGGGTCTGGTGTTTCACTGTCCAAGTCTCGAAGCCAAGAACTGCCGCTCTCCACACGGCAGCAGTCAACACTCGGTCGTCTACTGCACCGATGACAATATCACACTGTGTGCAATTCATACAGCATCTGCTCTACCGGCCCAGCGGTTTCTTCCCCGCAATCGGGCGGCACACAGACCACGCCCTGCTCAATTAGTGCAGTTCGCTTCATGGTTGAATCTGTTCACTGCAGTTCATGCTTGACGATCAATTCAACACACAGCACATCCCCCCACTGACATCCGCACTCACTATGCTTCTTCCAGTCATCCATTGAGCATGCAGAGACGGTACAACATACAGTATACCAAATGCACATCTGATACATTCTCCTACCACCTCGCTTGCTTTACCACTTCAAGCTCTCGAGCCCATCGATCTACCCCGCCTGTCATGCGATCCTGTATGGCCTCAGATGTCGGTTTACACGACCTCAAACCATCACTTCTTTGCTCTTCGCAGCCTGATATACCCATTACATCATTTTAAACGACGCTTCACTTTCCACTTCTTGCTTCTTTCGCGAACAAGTTCAGGGGCTACTGTTTGTTATGAAATACCCCGCATTCTGCCGCTGCCGCTGCCGCGTTCGATGCTTCATCTGACATCATGCACCATTTAACCGTTACACATTTGCATTCATATATGTATCCCACTCGCCGTACCGTATCTTCAATCTCGATATTTTGAATGCAGCGCACACCTCTCCATCACACTCATTCGTTCTGACGCACTCAAGGGCAACTCAAAATGGCGCCTGAAAATCAAGCTGCCGAGCTCGCTGCGCGCGTTATGAAAGAGAAACAAGATGCACAATTCCTTGAAGAGATGGAAGATGTGAACATTCGCCGTGCTCGTCTTGAAAACTCCAATGAACACATCATTGGTAAAATCGAAGCATTGAAACGTTATCCATGGGCTGTTGCATGGTGTGCTTTTGCAGTTTGGACTCTTTTACTTGTCGCGTTTGAAAATCAAGCTGCTGGTAATGTACTTGGTATTCCTCGTTTCCGTCAAGATTTTGGGTATGCGTATCGTGGAAGTTATGTTCTTCTACCCAATTGGCAAGCTGCTTTTGGTGGTGCTCCACTCGCATCGTACGTATCCTTTTACTGTAGTATTCTGCTTGCGATTTCTGCTAACTTATGAACATTAGTCAAACCATTGGTTCGCTATTCTGTGGTCTTATTGCTGATCGGATCGGTCGTCGATATACAATTATGCTTTGTCTTTGTTTAAGCTATGCAGCAATTACGTTAGAGCTCGTATCAACTACCAATCAAATGTTCTTTGGTGGTAAATTTCTCAACGGATTTCCATGTGGAGCACTTGCATCACTTACAATTACATATATTGGAGAAGTAGCACCGTTTGCATTACGTGGTGTACTTGTTTGTACATCTTCACTTTCATATACACTTGGTCCACTTATTGTTTCAATTATTGTTAATCAAACCGGTACATATACAAATCGATGGGCATATCGTTCTGTTTTCGCAGCACAATACGGATTTGCAGCAGTTGTAACAGTGCTTATTTATTTCATGCCTGAATCTCCATGGTGGTTAATGACAAGAGATAGACAAGATGATGCTCGAAGATGTTTAAATAAGTTAGGATATACAGAAGATGAAATATCTTCCAAAATAGCAACAATGATTGTCACGTTAGAAGAAATTAGACGTGAAACTGAAGGTGCAACATACTTTGAGTGCTTCCGTAAAACAAATTTGAGACGTACTATTGTCAGTAGTATGCCTCATGTTATTACATCGCTTACCGGAATTACATTTGTTTCTTCTTATGCAACCTATTATGCACAATTAGCTGGTTACAGTACTCAAATGAGTTTCAAATTACAAATTACTCAACAAGTTATTTCATTTACAGGAAATGTAATGTCATGGTTTCTAATCGATCGAGTTGGTCGTCGTAATTTATGTATTCTTGGCTTCTCTACATTAACTGTAATGTTAATGATAACAGGCGGTCTTGCAACCACAGGTACAGTTCCAGCAATCCGTGGTACGGTTGCATTATTCTTGGTTTATTGTTGGTGGTACAATGTTGCAGTTGGCTCAGTTGGATATACAATTTTAGTTGAATTGCCAACCGCCAGATTACGCATGAAAACAATTTCAATTGGAATTGCCGCCCAATATTTACTTAACATGATGTGGTATTTCGTTCTTCCATACATGTTTAATCCCGATCAAGCGAACATGGGAGCTAAAGTTGCTTTTGTATTTGGTGGATTTGGAGTTATTAGTTGTGTCTATTTATGGTTTTTTCAAGTCGAAAGTGCTGGTAGAACATATGAAGAAATTGATGAAATGTTTGTTAAACATATTTCAGCTAGAAAATTCTCAACTTATGTTACTGAAGCTCAATTAAAAGGTCAAGCTGCTAAAGAAGCTAACGAGGGTTTAAAAGAATTACAGTCTGCGTAGTTGTAATTTAATATTTTAACTTACAGTATTTAATAACTTGTTATACCTTGGTGATTTGTATCTTTAGGATATTTGTGAAATGTGATGGTAGGTGTACTATTGCTTTAATAGCTTTATTTGACTTCAATTATTTGATCTGACTTAATTGATTTATTAACTATCTATTACTTAACCGAGTATAATCACAAAACCTTATCAATTTTAGCTTTACAGAAGCCTAAATTTAATACACAATTATTTAGAGTAACTTATAGTTTAGTTTAGTGCGCTGTATAGTGTCGGCTTTTTTTTTTTTTGACTTTGTGAACTTAGTATTAATTGAAGGAAGAAGAGGGTGCGTGGATGCATGCATAAATAATGCATTTGGTATGTGAAAAGGTACAGTACAAATTGCTTAATGTAAGACGATTGTATATGTTTGCTTACATAGTACTGTTGAGACGATGGTTGGATAATCATTAAAGATATTATAGAATAGTAATTGGATATAATGTACGGTATAACGTAATATTAATAAAAGTATAAAGCCTAGATCTTATATAGCATTATAGTACTATAGCCTCAGTACCAAGACCCATTGATGTAGACGCAACAGACACAGACGCACGGTAATCATATTTCTCATCACTCTCCGAAATCTTATACATCGATTCAACCTGACCTAAATATCTAACCATGAAATTGAGTGAGTCATTTCATTGAAGTGTCGCTAGTTAAAAAATAAATTTTGAGTGAATTTCATAAATTACCCGTATATCTTAATCTTTAATTCTCCTCATATATGTCACCAGCATCCAACATCTTCTTCACTTTTTCGTAAAAATTTCGTACAGTACGTCTTTCTTACTTCTTGATACATATAATATTCTCACTTACACTTTGGATTTCATAATCAATCAAATCTTCAAATATATAATTCATATACTCATGTAATCCTTTCACACATTGTACTATACTCTTGTATTAAATTGAAATATTAACTATACCTATCACAATATCATCGTCGATCAATTTAATTCTGCCTTACCGAATTGCAGGTGTGAATATGTGAGGTATAAGTAATTCGTGGGGTATAAGACGAAATGGAAATGTGGCGTCGATCGGTCGATTCATGAATAAAGCAAAATATATATTTTTGTTAACAAAGGAAACCCGGAGGCCGACTGCACTATAATGATTTAGCTAGTACTGTTCTTGCTTCAATGCTTTTATTCCAAATTCGATCAAAGTCGATACGTACCGCGGTAATTCAAATGATGAATTGATTGATGATCGAATATCGTATATTCACTAGAGGACTTCTCCTTACAACCAAACTTATCGTGAACTTGAACTTATCCGCTCACAATTTCACAATGGTACAAATTACTTTCAAGTGTCAACTCAATTGCAACTTTAAACTTTTTTGCATTTTAAGTTTTAACTTTCAAAACGTCTTGTCCAACTCCTCTCGCGAGTCCCAGTTTTTTCACTTCTTCCAGCGCTTTTCCGGGATTGATGCCGACGTCTAACAATGCCTAACTTTGGGGAATCTTCACCCTCCGCACCTCCGTACTTTCGACTGTATTCGGAATCTCACGCCAACGCTATTCTACTATTTTCATTTGAACTGCTAAACACTTGGCCAGCGTCATACCCGCGCTCAGAATTAGAACGCTCCATGCACGCGCATTGTTACCGCACACGCACACGTAAGTGGCCTGGGGTAAATAATTAAAAATGGAGATTTGAGTCTGGACTATATATCTATGCACAGTACATGTATATCAAGGCGCATTGAGATATTGCTGTTTTTTAAATTCAATTTACTTCGCGCGCGACAAAAAAATACCGATGCCAGAAGAGAAATCGACAGACTCCAGTATATACTATTCATTCGCACAATATTCATTCGGAAATGAGTACTTTGTATATGTGCGACATCCTGGAGTATATAAAAGATGAATCATGTCTTATCTCAGAAATACTTGAGCTTGGAATTATTACACTGCTCTTCATCATCTGATATTCATTGTTTTTTATAGTACTGTGCTGTACTGTATCTGTCCACTGTAGACGATTTTAAGTGTACCGTGCACGAGTCACTTCCCCGGTCTCTTCCCCGCATTAACCTTCGGACTCGGCATCAGCACTCAAAATCACCACTAATCAATACTTTATACCGCTTCCGTTCAATAATCACCGATTTCAAACAAAGCACAAATTAAATATCTATTAAATAACTATTATTACATACCGATCGGGACTGTCGGTTGATTTTCCATTTCAAGTCTTCAGAGGCTATCAACACTGCCCAGCATGGTCGAAGTCCAAGCAAAACTTGATAATAAACTTACTATAAATTCATAGGTTATCGCATTATATACCATATTTGAACTTTTTAGACATATCCGCTAGTATATATACACATAAATATACACATAAATTAGATTCCGAATCAACAGATCTTGCCATCTTTCGCGCACATCCACTCCACTCCGCTGCTCATTCACTATCTGTTCATTTTAATGATATTAATATGGCTTAGCTGTACGCATAATGATTAAGAAAAAGATACTCAATCTATTAAAAAGTTGGAAGACGCAGAATATTCGACTCTTGCAGTTTAGACACTTTTACTATGTTATACATCTAAAATCAAGCTGCTGGTAATATTTTAGAAATTCCTTGTTTTCGCCAAGATTTGGGTACCTTTATAATGGAAATTATGTTCTTCAAACTAAATTGGCATGTTATTTTGGTGGTGCTCTACTTCGTATATATTCTGATCATTATTAAATTGTATTTCGCACACTGATGGAACATCACCATCACGTAGGAGCGAAGGCTGCATCCCATAGGCCTTGCAAGGCATCCTGACCGAGTTCGATGTCCCGTTCGATACCGACGGGCTCACGAAGAAAGATCTTGCTAAACTCGAGAATCAGAGGCGCGCGCCCTCCATTTTATCCCGTCCAATAGTGACCGTTTGAACTTCACCTGGCTTGTGATCGGGGTTTGCCCGCGTAGCGTATCTTGAGGTGCTTGGCACCACTTGCCACTTTTCTATATTGACTTCTCTTCTCGTCCAGTTAAGTTCCACGATCAAAACAATCCGAACTTTGCCTTGAGACGCAAGAAGCCACCAACGTGCAACATTCCTGAGATTTTGTAGAGTTTGTGAATTACCAACCTCGATTACGAGTGTTGGCCAATCAAGACGAGTACCTAGAACTATAGGCTTGAATGATTGGTTAGCCTGTCTGGTGACCCCACCTGCAGTGCAATTTGTTCCTCCGGACCCCCTATAATTCAAGCCCGAATAGAGTCCAAGTAATCCAAACGCGATCACGATAGAATTATTTAGATGAAGGCCTACTTCTTCATGCTCGTTAGGCACTTTCACAATCAGCGTCTCGATGTCTGCACAGTAAGTCAGCCTATTGTGCGTAAATCCTTCGGTATCAATCACATCGAATTCTTTCTTGGTGACGTGGTCAAAGATTGCATATTGGACTTCATTCTCCTCACGTTGACGCAATGATTTCATTGCATTACTGAATGCCTTTTTTATGTAATTCGAGCGACTGTGTGCGGGAACTTGTAAGGCATCGTCTGGTAGTCCAATTAAGAGCTCTCTGGAGTCCTAATCATGCCCAGTGAAGGATGATGCGGAAACTGTTGATGAAGTCTGTGCAGCGGCGGAGGCGGCTAAACTAGGCAATGTGGGGTATGAGATCATATTAGAACTTATGCGGTATAGCACGGGAACAGGTGCGTCGAAGCGCGAAGTGTAGAGTGAGAAGTAAGGACTGGAAAAACAATTGGGGTTTGCGGGGCGGCGACTTAAAAGAATAAAAGGGGCGCGTGGAGGCGTGACACGTACTGTCCGCGTATCACACTCACTGTTTAGGGGGGAAATCGTTTTATTAAGACAAAAAGTACAAAGCCCATTATGGGCATCAGAATAGAAACTACTGGGTGCACAAAGAGCAGGAATTGTAGTGAAGAGAGAACAACGCCTGACAGACGTTGGTACCGTTATGCGTCCCAAGGCAATGTTCGGACTGTTCTGATTGTGCACATCAACAAGACGAGAAGAGAACTCACTATCGAAAAATGGGAAATGGGAACAAACACCGTCAGATCTCCCCACGCGCAAAAGGAACGCTTTCATGCCAGCTCTTATTCAAGCTGTTCATATTTTCCGGGATCGCGCAGTGGGCGCTCCTCTTCTGTTAGAATTCCGCAAGATTTTTCTTCGCGAGCCTGCTGGAATCGAGCAGGACATCCTACTCGATCAGGATGTCCTGCGGATCTTATGGCATTCTGCCTTCACTTTCTGAGTGAGGAGTTTGCGCAAGCTTGGCTATGTAAAAACCTCTATCAAATAATACCCTCTTTGCATTTTTTTACTATTGTGACTCTAAAAAAGTACAATAGGTATTGTATACTTTGCGAATAAAGTGGTTAGAAGTATAAATGCCTCAAGAGATTAAGTTATTCGCGAGTAAATCCGTAATAAAGAGTGGAGCGGAGCATAAGGAAATTTACTCGAGTAAGATAGAAACCCTAGACAAAGTCAGCCAGGCGCCTAAAGCGACAAACCGACAACCGAATAAGCGCAACCCCCAAATATTAAATGCTTGGTGTAGTTTGAATAATCGCACTTCGATTTCACGGACTTGATTCCGGTATTAATTTTTAAATATACTGTATATTCGCCTGCTCGTCCCTGTATTACGGAAGCCAAAGCCGCTCCGCCGGTAATCCCGACGTGGCTCGAGTTCTAAACTGCGCCATGCCGTCGGCACTGCCGAATATATACTGTACTTTGAGTACTCTGCGACTGCAAGTGAGAGTGTGAGACGAGTATTTGAATATTTGGTTCAAATCAGCGAATGTTAAGTAAATTTGCAAGACAATTTCCAGATGCTGTATATCTTATCGACCCCTGGACGCCCATGCATGTGTGGTCTTAAGACAGTTGTCGCAGAAATGCTTGGTATTTCGACCGCCTCTGTAAAAACTGAAAATTCGCCGTGACTCGGGATCCGTGCACGGTCCAGTTTTACCCCGGCCACTTCCCCGCAAGGCTGTAGAAATTAAACCTCCGCGGTTGAAGCCGATTCCTGTCAGCAGAATTCCCTTCCACCACAGAACAGAACAATATATCCTATATAAGCCAGCCATTACGTATTTCTGACCGTCGCCGACCAGAAAGAAGCACAGGGCGCTCCGACTTTCTTTCTCTTACTCACTGAACAACGTAATTTATTCGCTCGGCTGCTCAACAGCTCAACAAGCTGGTATATTTTGCCAGCACGGCGCTACTTCTGCTCCTGATATCCATTTTCGCGCAGCCCGTCACGCTTGGTCTTCCGCTTCCAGACGTCGAGCCCACGGATCTACCCCACCTTTGCAGAGGCCCTTGAATGTCGCAAGAGTCTCACTTCTCCACACTCTCTTGCGCATCGTATTCCCTTTCCAGCCTCTCAAACATACCCGCTCGCCTACACTTCCTGTTCCCTGACTTTCTGACCGGATCTTGCTCAGGGGCTCCGTGCCCCCGCGAATAATACCCCGCATCCAGCCGAACTGCCGTCTGTCATGCGTGTTCGTTCAACTTCATCATCTTGTTCTCTTATATATAGTCCTGACGTCCGCCGGATCCTGTCAGCTCGTTTTCATTTCACATCGCCGGTTCCGACACTTGTTGTTACTGGTATCTTTTCACATTGCTAAACCAACTTTGCATTTCACCACTTCACCATGCCTACTCATCACGAACCAGAACCAGCTGACATCGCTGCTCGCGTCATGGCCGAGAAGGAGGATGCTCAATTTATCGAGGAGATGGATGACGCCAACATTCGTGCAGCGCGTCTTGAAAATTCTCAAGAGCATGTCATTAGTAAGATGGAAGCATTAAAACGTTACCCTTGGGCAGTTTTCTGGTCTTTGTTTTGTTCATGGACGCTTTTGCTTGTTGCTTTCGAAAATCAAGCTTCTGGTAATGTTCTTGGTATCCCCCGTTTTCGCCAAGATTTTGGTTACCTTTTTGAGGGAAGTTATGTCCTTCATCCTAACTGGCAAGCTGCTTTTGGTGGTGCCCCACTCGCTTCGTAAGTAACGCGCTGAATACAACTTGTGTGCTGTCATCATCTAACTTGGATAGACAAACTGTTGGATCTCTTGGATGTGGTATCATTGCTGATCGTATTGGTCGTCGATACACCATCATGCTTTGCTTATGTATCAGTTACGCGGCTATTACATTAGAACTTGTCTCCACCACCAACCAAATGTTCTTTGGTGGCAAGTTCCTTAATGGTTTCTCGTGCGGTGCGCTTGCTTCACTTACAATTACCTACATTTCTGAAGTTTCACCATTTGCACTTCGTGGTGTTATGTTATGTATTTCATCACTCTCATACACTCTTGGTCCACTTATTGTTTCAATTATTGTTAATCAAACTGGCACTTACTCAACAAGATGGGCATACCGTTCAGTTTTCGTTTCCCAATATGGATTTGCAGCAATCATCACTGCATTTATTTGGTGGATGCCTGAATCACCATGGTGGTTAATGACTCGTGATAGACAAGATGATGCTCGCAAAGGATTACATAAACTCGGTTACTCTGAGGAAGAGACTTCTTCAAAGATTGCTACAATGGTTGTCACTCTTGAGGAAATTCGTCGTGAAACCGATGGTGCTACTTATCTTGAATGTTTCCGTAAGACAAACTTGAGACGTACTATCGTTAGTAGTGTTCCTCATATTATTACCTCGCTTACTGGCATTACTTTTGTCATGTCTTACGTTACTTACTATGATCAATTAGCTGGTTACAGTACTCAAATGAGTTTTAAATTACAAATTATTCAACAAGTTATTTCATTCGTTGGTAATGTTATGTCATGGTTCTTGATTGATCGTCTTGGTCGTCGTAACTTGGCACTTACTGGATTCTCAACTCTTACTGTTGTTCTTATGATTACTGGAGGTCTTGCAACTGCTGGTTCGCCTGGTGAAATTAGAGGTACAGTTGCACTTTTCCTTATTTACTGTTGGTGGTACAACGTTGCTGTTGGTTCTGTTGGATACACCATTCTTGCAGAGCTTCCAACTGCCCGTCTTCGTATGAAGACAATTTCAATCGGTATTGCAGTTCAATATTTAATCAACATGATGTGGTATTTCGTTCTTCCATATTTATTTAACCCTGATCAAGCCAATCTTGGAGCTAAAGTTGCATTTATCTTTGGTGGATTAGGTGTTATCAGTTGTGTTTATCTTTGGTTTTTCCAAGTTGAATCTGCTGGACGCACATATGAAGAACTTGATGAGATGTTTGTCAATCATGTCCCAGCAAGAAAGTTTAGTACTTATGTTACTGAAGCTCAATTAAAGGGACAAGCAGCAAAGCAAGCAACTGATGTTGCTAAAGAAGCTGAATCTGCCTAAACCATTTAATTAATCATTTTTTTAATAACTGTTTTGAAATGTATTGGTTTATGATATGGAGTCAAGTTTGGTTAGTATTTCTTTAATTATTTGTTAGTTTTTAGTTGTATTTGAGTTAAATTTGATACTATATTAATTAACATGAGTATTGTCTCTCAAAACTTGTTCAGAGTAACTTCGTACGTACTTGACAAAATAAAACAAAGCAATATCAATCAAAATTATATTCTTGTATGATATGATAAAGCTTAGAAAAACACAATTCAACTCATACTTTTGAAATTTTAATGTCTTAATTGATTCTTGGTGTAATAAAGCGTCGGGATTTGCAAATTTATTCGTGATTTGATGCAATACATGGATCCGGACTTGCGAGACAATTTGTATACGTACCATAACTGCTGGCGTTAACCGTTGTTTTGAATCCAGAATAAGACATGACGCGATGCGATTTAAAAATAGGATCAGATTCTTGCCATGTTCTACCCCGCTGTTGCAATGAAACGTATTTTCAGTGTGTTCTAATAAAATATGATGTCAAATGATGTTGAATGACCTCTTACTCGCTTCTTTTGAATTTGGGCGCTAGTCGGTATGCTGGATTATGTGTTGATACGGTACAAGAAGCTCAGTCTGCAGTTGCAGTAGCATTGCTTACATGTGGACATCGGAGGTCCCATTAGAGATTTCCATTGCACTCTCCATACCGCTGCAGTCATTTAATTATTTCCAGACTGTACGCGTGGGTCCAAATTGTAAACATGTGCTGCCGTCAATCGCACGGCGCGGTGGCGACGATCGCGTGGGCTGACCGCAGGCGTTGTTTACACAATTCCGAAACAGGCGCGGCCGCCGCCGCATTCTGGCCGGCTCTCTGCCGAGTGTCGCGCCGGTGTGTTTCTGGCCTCTGGGGCGGTCCGCTTTGGCTCTCTGCCGCACCACCTCTGCGTCTGTAGCTCGCGGTCTCCACTGCGTCACTGCAGAACCGCCGGCATCTCGCGCTCAGTCACTCTCGGTCTCTTAAACACTTAATAGCCCCGCGCCGCTCCTGTCTCCCTCTTCGGTCTCCTCTTGCTTTTCGATCCGCAAATCTCGTCTCCGTCGCAGTCGCAGCCCGCAGAGTCCGGTCTTCACCATGTCGACCGCAGCTTCTCGCATCCCGCTCGTTTCTGATCTGGCTTCGGCACCTTCACCTCAGCCGGTCCATCTCTCAGTTCCCGGTGTTCCCGTCTCAGCAACTCATGTTCCGCCCGGTGCAACTCCTACTCCTCATGTCGTCAATCCATCTCCATTCTACGTTGCCAAACCATTTGCAGGCAAAGATGCTCAAATGGAAGAAGGTCAGCTTGTTTGTTTACGATCCTGATCTGTCGATCTGAATAGAAGTACAGAATTAATATTGATTTCTATAGTAATGGACGAGGTTGATCATCGTGGATTTATTCCCGACACTCTTATTCCTGATGAAACCAAGGTATGAATGGCTCCGTCCTCTCCTTCTTTCTCGATAGTACAGGTGGGATCGCGGCAGATACGCTTCCGTACGATCAAGCAACGCGTACGGGGTACGCCTGCGTCTCTCGACCCGCGTTTCGATATCAGTTCTGCGCTAACATCTCATCTCTGTCTGCAGTGGTTTTACAATACTCTCGGAATAGATGGTAAGTTTATATCCTCACTACTTCTTCATCGATCTCTTTAGATCAGGCTGTTGTGGTCGGTAGGCCCCTCCTTGCCCCCCGCGTGTTGGGACTTCAGTGACGCCAATTTTAACGCGATGACTCGATGAGCAAATGTGCTCCGTGCTCATGCAGCAACAATCGATTTACCGACCGCCGCACGCCGCAGTATTTTTCTTGTTTCTCCAAGTTCTCTTCGGCTAACTCTACTCTTCTCACAGACCAATACTTTGCAACAGAATCTGTGGACAACATTGCCAATCACGTTTTATCTATCTACGGTGCAAAGGTTGCAGCTTTTTCTCGAAAAGATCGCAGCTTTGAGCTTCGTCTCGATCGCGAAGATGAAGATCGTGCTGTTTATATCGACACAAGTGTTCTCGGCGTTTCGAATCTAACAGGTCCTCAATACGAGCAACGTATCGATACAAAGTATCTCAATGGTTCATCGCCTGATCGAGCATATCGTGTTGAGACTTTTCGTTCTGTTGCACTTCCCGAGTCTGCAACTGTGATTACTGCCGACGGACCTGATAGCCAAGCTTCTCAACGATTCCGATGCTACTTTGTGTACAAGTGTGAGTTTCCTAAAGGTGAAGTTTCTGATAATGAACCAATTGATATGCAAAAAATTTCCGATGTCAGATTTTATGAGAAGGCTTCTGAGAATACAAAGTCGATTTACAAGTCAGCTATTGAACTTGTTGTAAAGCAAACAAGTGGACCCGTTATCGATATGTATGAAGTTGAAGGAAGTCGAGAGCGCAGATTAATTGTTGCGTTTCGTCAACAATCTGCAAGTAACTATTTTTCAGCTCTGTCGGATTTGTATCACTACTATGGACTTACCTCTACTCGCAAATACGTTGAACAATTCAAAAATGGAGTCACTGTCATGTGTGTTTATTTATCATCGGCGCCTTCTGGAATTAGTCGTCACCCGCCGATTGAGCATTCAATTCATCAAGTTATAAAGGAAGCTTCATTGTTGTATTGTATGCCACATAATATCTATCAATCATTATTTGCTGAAGGTGAATTAAGTTTACAAGAATCAATTTACGCACACTGTGTTACAATTTTCGTAACTCATTTCCTTAATCGTTTGGGTTCGGAATATTCGTCACTTCTTTCTATTCTCGACAAGTCAAATACTGCACATCAAGAAGTCCTTGATAAAATCAAGCGTCGACTTCGTCAAGAGACTTTTACAAGAGATTATATTTTTGATATTATTACTTCTCAACTTGATCTTGTACGTCAATTTTACCTCTCATTCGCAAGTACTCATTACGTTCAATCAATTGGCGAAGGAGCGGATTTTTTGCCTACATTATCATATCAACGATTAAAATCAAGTACTGTTCTTACTGATGATGAATTAGATAAACTTGTACGACGTAACGCAGCAAATGATCATCATGTCATTGTAATGGATGCATTTCATCTTTTCAACAAATACGTTCTTCGTACGAATTTTTATATTCCAACTAAAGTTGCAATTTCATTTCGACTTAATCCAGTTTTTCTTCCTAAAACTGAATATCCTCAGCCTCTCTTTGGTATGTTCTTATGTGTTGGTCAAGAATTTCGTGGATTTCATTTACGATTTAGAGATATTGCAAGAGGAGGTATTAGAATTGTCAAGAGTCGTAATGAAGAAGCGTATAATCTTAACGCGCGGACTCTTTTTGATGAAAATTATAATCTCGCAAATACTCAGCAGCGCAAAAATAAAGATATTCCAGAAGGTGGATCTAAAGGTGTAATTTTACTTGATCCAGGTCATCAAGATAAAGCAACAGTTGCATTTCAAAAGTACATTGATGCGATTCTTGATTTACTACTTCCGGGAACCGAACTTGGTATCAAATCTCCGATTGTGGATTTATATAAGAAGGAAGAAATCATTTTTATGGGTCCTGATGAAAATACAGCTGGTCTTGTCGATTGGGCAACTCTGCATGCTCGTGCTCGTGGTGCTCCTTGGTGGAAGTCATTCTTCACTGGAAAATCACCAACTATTGGTGGTATTCCACATGATGAATATGGAATGACAAGTCTTTCAGTACGTGAATTTGTAACCGGAATTTATCGAAAACTAGGTATTACAGATCCCAAGAACATTCATAAATTACAAACAGGTGGCCCAGACGGTGATTTGGGGTCTAATGAAATTTTACTCTCAAATGAAACTTATGTTGCTGTTATTGATGGATCTGGTGTTCTTGCTGATCCAAATGGAATCGATCATGAGGAATTAGTTAGATTAGCACGTGAACGAAAAATGGTATCTGAATTCAATGTTAACAAGCTTAGTAAAGCAGGCTATCGTGTTTTAGTTGATGAGAAGGATATTATCTTGCCGCAATCTGGAGTACTTGTTGAAAATGGAACCACATTTCGTAATAGATTTCATTTGATTGCCGGAAATCACCTTACTAGTGGATTAGGTGCTATTACAATGTTTGTACCATGTGGAGGACGTCCTGAAGCAATTAATATTAATAATGTTGATGCATTTATTGTTGATGGAAAAAGTACAATTCCATATATAGTTGAAGGAGCTAACTTATTCTTAACTCAAGAAGCAAAGTTAAAACTTGAAGCTGCTGGATCTGTTGTCTTTAAAGACGCGTCTGCGAATAAAGGTGGAGTTACTTCGTCTTCTCTTGAAGTTCTTGCTTCGCTTGCTTTTGATGATGATGGATTTTATAAGCATGTGTGTTTCTTCTGATGGAATTGTTCCCGAGTTTTATAAATCATATGTTCAAGAAGTTCAAGAGATTATTAAAGTAAATGCACGATTAGAATTTGAGGCGATTTGGAGAGAACATGAAAAGACATTAAAACCGCGATCCATTTTATCCGATGAATTATCAAATGCAATTACAGATTTACAGGAAGAATTACAGGCATCTTCATTATGGGAGGATAAGGATTTTAGAGATGGTGTTTTAAATGAAGCATTACCTAAATTACTATCAAATGAGATTGGTTTAGATAAAATCATTGAAAGAGTTCCTGTAGCTTATTTGAAAGCTATATTTGGTTCGTATCTTGCTGGTAGATTTGTTTATGAATATGGTGCTGCACCAGGACAATTTGCATTCTTTGAATTCATGATTGAAAAGAGAAAGAAATTACAAAAATAATTGTAATTTCAAGAATTTAGTTGTTGGTTAGGGAGTCGGTGTTGACTTTTGTGTGTGAGAGATGGAGTGTGAAGAGAGGTATACAGGAAGTACGGGTTCTTGTTTTTTTATATTGTTTTGTCGCCAGTTACTTCTGTTAATAGTTGGTTTACATTTTAAGTTTTTGTTTGACTTCAGCTTGTTTTAGAGCAGTAAATTAATAAAGTTAGCAAGTTGTGTCAAGCAATAATCATTATTATCGTATTCAAAATATATATATATACAAACTAAATACTGTAGCTAATCCATTTCCATAAATAAAAAAAATTAGAGATATAAACTTGTACAAAATACAATATCTCTTTTAATTTTTTCTTCAGATAATTCCATTTTAGCATGTAAAGAAGGATCACCAATAATTCTAGCAGCAGATTTAACTTCTCTACAAACTTCATCTAATCTTGTAATAACTCTAACGATTGAACCTTCAAGTACATCAGTTAATTCTGTAATTTGTTTAAATGGCATTCCTCTTGCCCATTCATAAACAACTTCCATTAATCCAAATCTTTGAGCCATATTCATTCCATCTCCTCCATCAGCATCAGTTGATGAGACTATATCATCACCAGGAATTGAAATTTGATGTCGTTGTTGAATTGAATTAACTTTAGCTGCTAATTCAATAATTCGTGCCTTTCCTTCATCTAATCTTGGTGTAATACTTCCAACTTCAATTGAAGTTTTTTCTTGAAATACAAAACAAGAAAGTAAAGCGACAATTTCTTCAGGTTCATAATCACCCAAGAAATTTTCTAAAATTAATTCGGTTAAAATCAATTCATTACCTGAATTAATTTCACAAGCAACTCGTCCTTTTAATTCAACATTTAAATCTTCATCAATAAATGATAAATCTTTTAATACTTCAATTCTTTGTTCATAATCTGGTAATAGTTCTAAATTTTGATCTGATAGTATTTGTTTAAGATCTTCGATATTTTGTCGTAACAATGATTCTTCATGAATTTTTGCAAACTATATCAAAAAGGTTAATCACACTCCTCAGTAAAGAAATAAAAATAAATAATAGCGTACATGTCTCACGAAATCCGGACACTTCAAACATCCATTCTTTGCAACAGCTTTTCTTAAAGAATTTCGTTTTTCTCTAATTTCCGCAAAGCTAGCTTTCTTAACTCTAGTCCAATCGATTTCATCATAAGTTTGATTTGCAGAATTAAGTAAGAAATCACGTAATCTTAAAGTTTCTTTTTTACTTTTCTTTTGAAGAGCAATCATATCAATATCAATAACACCTTTACAAATTGATTCAACTGCAGAAAATGGAATTGATCGTTCAGTTAAAATACCTCTTGGTAAAATAACTCCTAATACTTTTTTCAATTCGGGTGAAAATGGAATAAAATCAACAGCTTCTTTCTGTCCTTTGACTCTATTCCCATTACCTTGTGGAAAAATTCCATAACAATGAAATGATTTTCTTTGAATATTAACTCCAACGATAATACAAACTGTTCTTGATGATTCTTCAGTTTGTATAACTGCTAATCTTTGAGATGTTAAAATCGTTCTACCAATTGCTGTTTCACATGCTAATGAAATCATTTCTGTATGTAATTCTTTCATTTCCAATAAATTATCATGACATTTTTGTAAACAATCATCTAAATCACAAATTGAACAAAGTTCTCGTTTAAAATTCTTTAAACTTGCTTCTGATGCAATAACAGATTGCTCATGTTCAGGTATCATACTTTGAGTTGCATTTTCACTAAAACTTCGTTTAATCATTTCTTCGATTTTTAAAGCTTCAACTCTTAATAAATTTAAAATCATATTATATGTTAATCTAAATTGGCTTTGTAATCTTGTTGGTGGTCCTAACATCATTCTATTTAATGCTGATACTTCTGGTGGTTTATCTCCTGCATATGCTATAATAACAGTTCCAGTCGTATCAATACCACGACGACCTGCACGACCTGCCATTTGAGTATATTCACCAGGTAATAAATCTCTAAAAGAACGACCATCATGTTTTCGAATTCCTGAAAAAACAACAGTACGAGTAGGTAAATTAAGACCCATTGCGAATGTTTCTGTGGCAAATAATACTTTAACCAGTGATCTTGCAAACAAAATTTCAACTAACTCTTTAACAATTGGTAATAATCCACCATGATGAACTGCAATTCCTCGTGATAGCATTTCTCTCATTCGTAAAATTTGTGGAAGTGATTGATCTTCTTTTCGTAATCTGCTAACAGCAGATTCAATAAATATATGAATTTGAGATTTTTCACTTGATGATGAAAAATCAATAGCATGCAAAGTATCTGCATTTTCATCACATCTTCTCTTCGAAAATACAAATACAACCACAGGTAATAGTTTTTCTTTTTGTAAATTTTGAACCAATCTCAACCACATATTCTTATCAAATGATTGATTTGTTCTAAATCCTCCTTTATTATTTATATATCCACCACCACGACCTCCACCACGAACAACTGAATTACCTCCACGTCCACCACGTTGAGGTCCACCTCTTGCACCACCTCTACCACCTCTTTGAGCTTGACCTTGTTGAGCAGTAACATCTTTAACAGGTTTTAAAGCATGATCAGCATCAGTCCAACCTTGCATTAAAAACTTCTTTTCAGCGTCCACAATTTTAAATTTCTTATTATTTGCCCATAAATAATGTTCTAATGGAACAGGACGTTGTGGAGTTGAAATAACGTAAATATCTTTCTTTTTAGTTCGACCAACCCAACTTGCAAATTCATATGTATTTGGAACTGTTGCTGAAAGTAAAATAAGTTTAACATGATCTGGTAACATTATAATAACTTCTTCCCAAACCACACCACGTTCCAAATCATTAACGTAATGAACTTCATCAAAAATGACAAATTCAACATCTCTAATAATATCTGCACCTTTATACAACATACTTCTTAAAATTTCAGTTGTCATAATCACACAACTTGCATGAGGATTAATTTGAACATCACCAGTTAAAATACCAACTTCATCAAATTCGGTTCTGAAATCTCGAAACTTTTGATTACTCAATGCTTTAATTGGTGATGTATAAATTGCTTTTGTCATATTTCTATTCGCCATTGCAATTGCATATTCTGCAACAACTGTTTTACCTGCTGATGTATGTGCTGCAACAAAAACACTATCTCCTTGCTCTAAATGATAAACAGCTTCTTTTTGGAAATTATCTAATTCAAATGGATATTCTTTTGCCATTTTAGGTACCAATTCATGGAAATTAGTTATACCGGAATTCATATCAACAACATGAGCCCATTCACGACCACGTCCTTTTGTACTTCCAAATGCACCAGTTGAATTTCCTGATGGTCCAATTGATTTATCAAATAATGATTTTATATTTTCTGTTGGAAGTAAATTATCAATTAGATCTGAGTTAATCTGTTCGGTTGCAATTACACTTGCTCCTGTAATTGGATCAGTAATTGTATGAATTGGTGAAATTGGAGATATATCACTTTCATTCCCATTTAATGTAACTTTATCAACCATACTTTTAACAATTTCTGCTTCATTTGCTTCAAATGATTCTTCAATTTCATTAATACTTTCTCTTAATCCAGAATTACTTTGTAAATTAAGACCTCTAGGTAATCCAGGAGCAGTATTTAATAAACCATTTGCATCACGTTTAACAATTCCACCAGCACCAATCCCGGCGAGTGTATTAACAGCAGCAGAAGCAGCAGTCACAATTGAATCTAAACCACCAGGTTGAAATGGCATAAATCCAGCACGACCACGAATTGCATCTGATTTATCAGTTGGAGCACGTGAGAATGAACTTGAGTTTTTGGAATCTTCCGTGGAAAGTTGATAGGTTACTGTAAGTTCTTCATGTCCAACTATTGATCCTTCAATTCCTGCTCGTAAAAGTTTGGTAACTGTTCGTGTTTGACTTTGTGGAATTTGAAATAAATCTTGATATAGTGATGAATGATCAATAGGAAGTTGTCTATTCAAATTAGCCCATTTTTTAACAACAACAAACATCAATTAAGCACTCACGATTGTAACAACCCAAGCCAAGATTCAGAAAATTTAGCAGGAGGAAATAAAAACAATTGTTCTAATTGATTAATCGCATCTTTTTGAGAACCTAATGAATTAATTTCATTTGTCTTTGCATTTTTAATAAGTTTATTAATTGTATTTGAATCATTTATTAAATCTTCATTATTCGTAGCATTTTTTTGACGAATTGATAAAATTGCTTGCTGTATTTCTTCTATTTCTTTCATTGCTATATATGAATTTGATGAGATTATGGAATTTAACAAATGCTCAAATGATCGTCGGTGTTGTTTTTGTGTAAATGTGATTCTAAATATTATAAGCCGGAACATTTGGGGCTGGTACAGATATTTATGTAAGCATACAACTATTCTCTCACAATTTTGCCTTTATCTTTTCACTTCAGTATACTTTACCACTTTGAGAATAATGCTCAGTACTACGTATCGATTTTTACATCAATAAATAGCACATTTTCATGCGATCAATTTGATTCCAGAAATATAATACTCCAATCCGTATGACCACATGAAACTACCACTTTTTTTATACCTTTCAGCCTTTCCACACTCTCGCAAGAAACTCCCAAAACAGGTAATATCACGACAGTTCCACAACTTATCGCCGCGCGTCAATCTATTTCATCATTTACTAGTTATTTGTATTATAACGAACTTAATAATGTGGCGTTTGTCGCTTTTAAGTATATTTAATCAAAGACGCTAAAACTATATTGTGAATGTGAATGAATGTATTCGCTTATGGACTTATCGTACTAGATGACGACGCATTCAAGCCAAGATCTATTATACGGCATGCATCACCTTCACAATGAACTAATGGCGACCGCTACAAATGCTTAATTAAACATGAATGCATTATCAACTATATTTAAGATGACGAATGCCTTACGCGTCCTTATTTATGCTAATTACATATCAACTAAGATATCTCCCCCTTCAAATAATGAGTACTTGAGCAATATGCTTATTTACTCTCAACTATTTAATTTTCATTATGAAGAATATAATCATTGCAGGAGGTGGTCTATACGTTCACAATGTCTTCACCATCTCTCCACAACTTTCCAACATGATCCCGACATTCATTTAATATTAATAGATCCACGAGAAGAATATATACATTTATTAACTTCAATTAAAGCATTGATTATTTCAGAAAATGTCGATAAGATGTTTATTAAAAGAAATAAATTAATTAATTATTTTTCAAAAGATTACATAACTCATGAAAAAGCAGTTTTAATGGGTGTCGATATATTAAGAAGGTTGGTTACTATTGAACGATGAGGTTTTGGTATGTATTATATTCGTCTTTAGTTAATAAAATATAATGTTAATAGTTATTAGGTATTAGCACTTGGTTCAATATGGCAAGATCCAATTTCACTTCCTACTAGCCAATCCTCAATAGTCACATACTTTGACAGTCAAAGAAAGCAAATATTCTCGTCATCAACTATTTTAATAATAGGAGGAGGAAGAATTGGAATTGAGTTAGCAAGTGAAATAGCAAATCGACATCATGAAAGATTATTACAAATCCAAATAAGTGAAAATAATTATATAAATGAAGATAATTTAACTATTCAAACTACAGTTCCAATTAGAATTATATTAGTTCATTTAAATGAATTACCATTAAATGAGAATTATTCTACAAGATTCCGACAAAAGTTATTGAAAAAATTAAATAAATTAGGCGTGGAAGTTATACTTAAATGTCGTGCAATCGAATTTGGTGATGGAAAAGTTCAACTGATCTCAATTGGAAAAAGAATTCAAAAAGTAACTGTACTTACTGATACTATTTATAACTGTACTTCTAAAATTAATAATCCGAACACATTTATGCTACCTAAAGAATGGTTAAATAAAAATAATCAAGTTATTGTTCAACCTACTTTACAATTAGAAGATGATGATATTGTATTTGCAATTGGTGATATCACAGATATTAAAGAAATTAAAGATGGCAAGAATGCAAATAAATTAATTTCAGTTGTGTGTAATAATATAAAATCAATAATTCGCTCTCAAAGTCAGAAGTTTTGTATTCCATTAACAGTATATTGTGGAAGTGATAAAAATAAGTTATCAAAAAAGAATCAATCTTGTACTACTTCTTTAGGTGGGAATTGTACTTATGGTTGCTTTAATATTCCGATTATTGGAAATATTGTTTTGGGAAAACGAATTATGTATTTGGTAGAAGGGAAATATATGAATTTGAAGAAAATGAAATGTTTGTTGGAGCAGGGCGATGATGTTTAACCGTTGAGAACGGTTGTTTTATTCAAACATTTGGTTTAGCAAGCTTGATTAATATATTGAATTATTACAGATATAACTAAATACATTTAAAATTTTTAATTATTCTTATCCGATTCTGAATCGGAAGTGAAAGTTCAGAACACTCTGGAGATATCGGAAATTAAATCTTACTCACAAACGGTGAACTAATCACATCAGCTCACACATTGGCATTGTACTGTATATTTGTACCGTATATGAAAAACATATGCAAATATTCAACAAACCTTCATTAAATCAATAACTGAATAATCGAAAAGACAAATTTCATTTTATTTTCACTTTTCTTTATACAAAACAATCACACCTTCGGCATTCAGCACCACAATAAAAACTTTAAGCCAACTATTCATACCACTTAACAATTTGTCCCACTAAATCCTCAACAGTTTTCTCTAATGTAATATATTCAATACCTAAATCTTTAATAGATTTTGAATTATCTGCATTAGCCCAAGGAGTGTCAGGGACTGGTTGATTCAAAGGAACTTTTTCTTTAAGACTTGGGAATTTTTTAACTATTAATTCAGCAAGTTGTTTATTTGACCATTTTCCTGCACATAATAAATAACGTTGATTTTCTGCAATTGGTAATTCAAGTGATAGAACATGTGCTTGTGCTACATTTCTTACATCTACCCAAAGTGGAAGTCGGGTTGGTGCAAGTTCTTTTTGTGATCCGTTTATTAAATTAAGGATAATTGCATTAGAAGTGTTGATGGTTTCCGGTGTAACATCGTGAATCATTGGACCCCTATGTGTACAAAATATTAAATTAGTACTTAGATTAAATTAAAATAAGAAGAGGTACGCACCAAACAAAAGGAGGATTAATAGTAGTTAAAGTAAAATTTGGTTTTTCAGTTTCCATAAAATCCCAAGCAGCTTTTTCAGCTAATTTTTTAGAAGCTCTATAAATAACAGTACCATCGCCATTTTGAGCAGTTTCAAAAGTATCAGGATTCCAATCCTTTTCAGAATAAGTATGATCAGGCCAAGGAGCTTTTAAAGGATTTGTAATTGCAGCGAATGAAGATGTAATTACTACTTTTGTAACTTGTGGCGCATATGCTTTAGTTGCTTTTAAAATTCCAACTGTTCCATTAATCGCTGGATCAAGAATATCTGATGCGTTTGTTGCATTATAATGAAATGGTGATGCAGTATGTAAAATATAGTCAACCCCAATAACAGCTTTATCAAATGCACCAGGTCTTGAAATATCTTCAACTATAATTGAAGTTAACTTAGAATCAGGATATAAAGATTGAAGATATTCTGCTTTATCTTCAGATCTAACTGTTGCAACCACTTTATATCCTTTTTCAAGTAAATATTTAAGAACCCATCCGGCAATGAATCCAGATGCTCCAGTAAGTAAAACAGTCTTATCAGTCATTGTTGAAGTTGCAATTGAGCGAGCTGAAGTATTTTTTCCAATGAATTGATTATGTATTAATGGTGAAAATTTATATACAATTGATGATTGAAATCTTGGTTTAGTTAATACGCTTGTTAAGTGTCTTTGAAGAATGCGAACTCGTTCCATTGTTTATTCCCCAGTAATCGGAAAGATAAATGACGATCAAAGCGTTTATGCAGGTGACAGCCGCACCTTCTTAAATCAATATAAATCCTCGCCCGATTTCCTGGACTTTTTATATTTACTAGAATCCGCGAATTATAATACTACGATAAGAAAATTATAAATAAATAAATAAATAAATAAATAAATAAATAAATAAATAAATAATACGCCATTTAAGCTGTTATATTAACATAAAAATTGTAAAATTACAACCATTTCTCAATTTGACCAACTAAATCCACAATCATTGTCTCCAAAGGAATATATTCAAGTCCCAAATCCTTTACAGATTTCGAATTATCAACTGAAAAAGTTTCAGGATCAGCTTCAGGTTTTTCAGTTGGAACTTTACCTTTCAAACCTGGGAAATGTTTAAGTACAAGGTCAGATAATTGTTGATAATTCCACTTTCCTTCAACAATGAAGTATCTTTGATTATCTGATGCTGGCTTTTCGAGCGCCAAGACGTGTGCCATTGCAACATTGCGCACATCAGTCCAAATTGGAAAAACAGTTGGTGGAAGAATTGGCATTGAGCCATTCACGAGTGCGAGGATTACTCCATTGGAGGTGTTGATGGTTTCTGGTGAAACGTTTTGAAGCATTGGACCCCTGTAGATTGTTAGTATGATTCGAATGAATAAATGTAAAGATGATGTGGCGTACCAGACGAAAGGTGGGCAGATTGTTGTGAGTGAGAAGTTTGGCTTTTCTTGCTCAATAAATTTCCAGGCGGCCTTCCATAAATTAGTACTTGGTCACGATGCAAATCATAATTTGATAACGTACCTCTTCAGCAAGTTTCTTACTAGCTCTATAAGCCACACCACCATCTCCAGATAAAGCAGTTTCCATAGTATCAGTACACCAGTCCTTTTCGGTGTAAGTGTGCTCAGGCCAGAATCCCTTTTCAGGGTTCATGATAGAAGCGAAAGATGAAGTGATTACAACTTTCTTAACCTGAGGTGCAAATGCTTTAGCAGCTTTAAGAACTCCAACAGTTCCATTAATTGCAGGACCAAGCATTTCTTGAGGGCTTTTAGCATCTAAACGGAATGGAGATGCAGTATGTAAAATGTAATCAACGCCAATGACAGCTTTATCAAATGCACCTTCTTTAGCAATATCTTCGACAATTGCGAAACTGAGCTTGGCATCAGGATAGAGACTCTTGAGGTAGTCTGCCTTGGATTGAGAGCGTACAGTTCCGACCACAGTGTAGCCTTTGTCGAGAAGGAACTTGAGACACCAGCCAGCGATGAAGCCAGAGGCGCCGGTGAGAAGAACAGTTGCCATGGTGAGTGTAGAAGTAGTAGTAGTAGTAGTAGGAATAGTAGGAGTAGTAGTAGTAGTAGTAGTTGTTGTTGTTGTTGTAGTTGTCTTGAATCTACGGGCATCTAGTAGACAGCTGGAACCGAGGAAGCGGCGGGATTCTTGGATTCTTATAAGACAAAAGTCCGACGAGCCGGAGAGTCCGATACGTCATTTGCAGAAAGTCCGATCGGAGCATTGGGACGTTGGATCGCTGCTTCTGTGCGATGCACGGCGAGACCGGCGACGCGAACCCGCGAAATTAAGGCACCGTTGCACGGCTGAGCCGGCGAGTTCAGTTTCTTGGTTCCGTCCGGAGATCCGGTGGAGATCCGGAGATCACCGCCTAAACTGTAGCGAGACGCGGGCAACTCTTGTCACCAATTTGATGCGCATTTCGTTGAAGATATTTATAAATATATATATACTCCAGGCACCCGATGCACAATTAACAAGTTCAGATAGTGTTTATGGTGGGTTGAGAAGTGTATATAGTCTTGCGGGTGGAACGGCTGGGCGCGCTTGCGTGTTGTAACACCAATTTATCGTACAGTACAGTATTTCTATTGCCGGGGTTAGGGCCAACCTCTCTCACTCGCTTACAGTAGGTCCTCACCTAATCACCTATTCGCATGTGGCAGTTTGGAAGTGCTCTAACCGTTTTGTTTTCCTTTATAGACACAAAACAATATGTAAGCGTAGATAATATATTAATAGGGTAAAAATAAATAAAGTAGAACAGCACAGAAGAAAATTTAAACTCGTTGGGTAACCCCCAACCTCCAGCATCACCATCACTTAGGAATGAAGGCTGAATTCCATAAGCGTCGCAGGACATCCTGATCAAGTTGAATGTCCCGCTCGATACCCGCGGGCTCCCGGAGAAAAATCTTGCTAAATTCAAGATTTAGCGGGGTGCCATCTATGTGATCACGGCCAATATCGACTGTTTGGACCGCAGCAGGCATGTGATCGACGTTTGCCCTGGTAGAGTATCTGGTGGTGTCGGGCACCATCTCCCAAGCTCTCTTTTCGTCCAGTTAAGGTCCACGATCAGAGCAATCTGAGCATTGCCTTGAGACGCATGAATTCACCAACGTGCAACATTCCTGAGATTTCGCAGAGTTTGTGAATTACCAACCTCGATCACGAGCGTTGGCCAGTACAGGGGATCGCCTCGAATTATAGGCTTGAAGGAATGGCCGGCCTGTCTGATGACCTCACATCTTTGAAATTTGTTGATGCGCAAACCATATAATCCGAGTCCCACTTAAATCCAAATGATGTAAACGTGCTCAGGATAGAAGCATTTGAGATGAGAACCTACGAGTTTATGCGGGGAAAGAGGCACTTTCGCAATTGGTGTCTCAATGTCTGCACAGTAAGTGAGCCTATTGTGCGTAAATCCGTCGGCATCAATTACATCGAATTCTTTCTTGGGGACTTGGCCAAAGATTGCATATTGGGCTTCATTTTTTTCTCACGTTGGTTCAATAATTTCATTGCAATATTTAACGCTTTTTTTATGTATTTCGAGCGACTGTGTGCGGGAACTTGTAAAGCATCGTCTGGTAGTCCAATCAAGAGCTCTCTGGAGTCATAATTATGCCCAGTAAAAGATGACGCGGAAGCTGCTGACGGAGCCTGCGCAGTGGCGGAGCCGGCGCATGGTGAGGCGGCTAACTAGGCAATCTTGAGCCTGCGGGGTATAAGACCATATATTAGAACTTATGCGGTATAATACGGAAACAGGTGTGTCGAAATGCAAAGTGAGGAGTGAGACGTAAGAGAAGTAAGGAAAGTAAGGACGGGGGAAACAATTGGGGTTTGCGGGACGGCGACAGAGGCGCGTGGAGGAGCGACACGTACGTGGGTCACACACTGTGTAATGGCCGGCTTTTGAACCCGGCCTTTCCGGTGAGTCGCCGGCGAGCAACTGCAGAAAGCGCTCGCAATGAGCACAGAGCCGCCGGAACAGCATCACCACACCAGAACCGCAGATATCTCAGATGCAAGAGCTGGTCTCCTACGCAACCATCAGCTGCCGAATTCGCTTCTTCGAGACTTGGACACAAATCAGGGCAAGGGCTAAAACTGGTTGCGAGCCGCGCAGTCGGGTGATATCTGCACCACAATTGCGAGTGGCAAGCAGCTGTGAAAGCAAAGTGGCCGGTGATTAGATCCTGGTCCTAATGACCAGTGTTTGTCGGATCGTTGATTTGTGATTGTTAATCGCATCCGCATTTACTTGAAGCCTGTGCATTGAATCATATCTCAGCTGTACTCAAACATCAATCATCAACAGCGCTCGCCAGCTCTTACAATGTCAACCGCAACACCCGCGACCATTCGTTCGCTTTACCGTGAAATGTTACGTACATCACGATTATTTTCATCCTATAATTTTCGAGAATATGCAATTCGACGTACGCGAGATGGATTTCGTCAACATGCGAATACTTCAAATGAGTCTGAAATTTTAAAATATGTCACTGAAGCTGAAGACCAATTAGCTGTTTTAAAACGTCAAACTACTATTTCTAGAATGTATGATTCTCAGAAACTGGTCGTTGAGGGTAATTAATGTTCTTGCACTTGGGCTTATGGTTTGGTCAACTTAAATCAAACGTACAAGCTCATCTTATAATAAACTTGCATTTTCTTCTTTATATTTGGTTGGTCGGCGTCTGAGTTTTGGACATTATTGCTTTCTTTGACCGTGCATTAGTCATACTCGTACAATATCGACATGTACGTACGATACACACTCAACTCATAATTATCAACTCTATGTTCAATCAGCTACTCAATCAGTTACTCAATCAATTGTTACTGTATATGAAACCATGGCAGCATGAGTATCTGAGGGAATGGGCGCATCAAGGAATCTAGCGACGCGTTTGTATATAGTCTTTAATCTCATCTACATGCATCCTACGTCTTTAAATAATATAGATCAATCTAAATCAATGTCTCAGAGTAACATTGACCCAAACAAATCCTCTAATAGTAATAATATAATGGCGATGATAAGTGTATTTCTTTATAATACAAGACCCTCCTCAAGTTCCCTCTCTAGTTACAAACAGCAGAGTACAACTAGCCGACTTTAACTTTTTATTTCATAGATATTAAAATGTTTAGATGTTTGATGGGTACAACATGATCCGGACGCTAGCTCCGAATGTCTTTGGTGGCAGGTTCGACCGGAACTTGGCGCGGACGATACCAGAGTTTCCATGGGTGCGAGTAACCTTTCTGCAGAGGAAGAACAGTTAGCATGTGTTTTCACAGAATCGTGATATTAAGTAGAATATGACATACCCCCATATAACGCGGATCTTGGATCCCTTAATCTCCTTCTTAGCCCGGTAAACGTAGGCGATTCTCTTTCCAAGGTAGAACTTGGCGTCGTCGGGGGAACCAACACCCTCTGCAACCAGTCAGTACTCCGTCTGAATAACAACAACAACCACATCTTTTCATATCCAACATACCGATTTGAACAAGTGAAACACCTGGGTGCGAGTTACGCTTGCCCCGCTGGTGAGCAATGTGCTTGCCCTTGACGTAGACTATAACAACATGATCGTTAATACCTGCACTCTTTCAACCAAAACACCACTGTTGTGCACTGCAACAGCAGCTTTCAACAATCCAACGTACGTCTGTGAGTTTCTGGCATTGCTGTGATGTGAAAGAGAAGCGTATGTGGTGGGGAATACGCGATCGTCGACGATGATGATGATGATGATGATGGAGAGAGTCGGAGAGTCGCTGGACTTGGACTGACTCGCTGGCTGTCCAGCCGCAGACAAGGGTTACCCGGCGCCGCACGAGTCTGCTGCCTGACGCGCCGCACGCCGCTGTGACTGCTTTGCGAGCCCTAGAAGCCCTATTGGGAGAAATGGCAGAGCCGCACGCCGCACAGAAAAAAATTAAGGTTTGGGCTGGGAACGGCGGACCGAGCCAGGTCTATATAAGGTCCCGCTGCCCGCCTTTCTTGTTCATTTCCTTTTTCTTTCTTTAGTCGACGTACTTCAGTAAGCACCACCCCCTAACTTGCTTTGCTTTGCTCCAGATAACTAACAACCCTACAGTAGGATCATTTCTATAGGTCACGTCATTCTTTGATTGTTTCAAAGAAGCCACTGAATCCAACTTGGTTGATGAGTTATCACCTTCATGCCCATGAGTGAGGCCCTTTTCATTTGAATTTCATACATCCAGAATATGCGCCTGAGGGATACCAGTCTATGTTTATATATTGTTTCGGCAATTCATTTTCTGCTCCTTCATCCGTTTGGATCCTCTTTTGCATTTTGCAGGACTTCATGTCTTGTAGATGTAGGGAGTCTTCGATGATCTCAACCCGTGACTCGCTATGTCTCTCCGGAGAGTAAGCATCCGGGCGGGCATGAATGGTTTTCTGACAAGCTGCACAATTCTTTGGTATTGATCCCGACTAGTATCCTATTCTTTAAATAATAATAATAATAATGAAGTAAAATTTTCTATTTTACCTGAATGCTTGCTTACTGTAGATATTTACATTCTGATTCGGCCTATAATTCTCGCCACACTCTCTTTTGTAACGTAGACACCATATTCTCCCTTGCTCCTGCTCTTGCCTTTTGTGTAGTTCCCTTGATCAATCCCAAATACTGTAACTCATTAACTGCTTTGTAAAACCACGCTGCAGATTCCCTTTGTTTTTCTAAATCCCTTTTAGTCGAAGCCGCAACGTCCACTTCACCATTACCTTCATTCTCCTCACCTTGAAGTTGCGCGTTAACAACTTGATGAAAAGCCATCCAATAATCAAAAGTATTAATAACAGGTATAGATTCCAAATATAATTCATAAGCAATACACATGACTGGTTTTTTAATTAATAAATTATTATTTTCACTTGAATAATGCAATAAACCATCTTCAATACTCGATCTATAATTTGGTGATAAAACTCCTTCTAAAATAGTCGCATCGTCAAATACAAATATCTCATGAAATACTATATCTGAAAATGGTTGTAATCCTAATCTAACGAACTTTCCAATTGATTTTGAAATCTTAGAGAGGAGCAATAAATGATCTTGAGTTCCATTCAACTTCAAAACATCACCCCATTCATTTATCATTTCATTCACTAAATAAGGCTCACCATCGTCATTTTCATCACGAGAAGGAAATTCATCTTCAAGAATTTTCATTAATAATTTAACTGATTCAACTGTTAAATTTGGTAATGAATTAATTAATCCTAATCTTTCAATATATCCTAAATGTCTTGCAAACCCTTCTTCTTGAACTTGTCCTCGTACTATACTTTCATACATATCTGCTCTTGTCATTTGTAATTTATTCTTTTTGTTGATATATTGTGATTGAGATTGTGTCTGTTGTTGTATTCGTACCTTTTGCAATATATACAGTAATCTCAAAGTTTCTAATTTTCTTCTTCTTAATTCACAAAATTTCTGACTTTGAAGTTCAAAAAATTCACTCATATAATCTTTTGAAGTTAATAAAGATTCAACATGCTCTTTATATTTATCTTTTTCAGTCTTGATTTCTTCTTTAATATATTCTCGAAATGATCCAATACATTGTAATGCTTTAAAGTGTTCGTCTGAAGTCTTGATTATTGACGGATATGTGAATAATATACTCAGTGGATTGGAAAAGTAATGTGTCATAATACAGTACTATATAGTATAAATCAGTCAGAGATCAATTCCTATGAAGCATTTGATATAACATACCTGAACAGCAGTAGTAAAAGACTTCAAACTTCTAGTAAAGTTATTCCATCTAGAGTAACAATATTTATAAACATTTGGACCCAAAATAAATGGTAAAATACCATTTGTAAGTAGTACTTGAACAACAAATTCACTTAATCCTGTATTATCAGCATGTAAATCAAAATGATTTACATCCATTAATGAAACCGTATATTTTGATACCTTAGGATTAAATAATGTATATGATGTCGTTATTCCTAATAATGCAACAAATGGAATTCGATTGCGAAATGTACTAAATTATATCATATTAGCACCATCTTTAATATATAACATAGAGCACGTACTGTAGCATTTTAATACAATCGCTTAATAAACTTGGAGTGAAACTATCGGCATCTGCGAAAGTGACAACAATCTTTCCAATCTTTCCATCTTCAGAACCACAAAGATCAACCAATTCACTAAAATTAGTACCTTTAATAGATGTAGTAGTACTTTTTGAGTTTGAAATTGAAATCATCATTTGTTTCAAATCATCAGTCTCATCAACACCACCTGCAGCATCACCTTCATCATTTAAGATCTCATTATTTGTAACTGATGAAACAACTCTTCTAACGAATTCTCTTACGTTGACAACAGTTTTAGAGCTAATTAAAACACATGAAACTTTCTCTTTCCCATCATTTCTTTCCAATTCACGTAATTTATTTTCAAATGATCGTTGCATATCAATTACATTTGCACCTCCACCAACTTGAATAATGCCACTTGGTAATTCTTCATATAATATTTCTTCAAATGGTTTAACTTTAGAAATATAATTTACAAGTTGTAAAATACCGTCATTATCTTCATTTATTAATAATTCACTTATTTTTTGATTCATATTATTAATACATCTATTATATCCTTTCCACCGTAATGAAATTTGACTTGTATTTTCTTCAACTGATGAGTTTAAATTAATAAACGGTTGTTCAAATGGATGTTTTATATTCGTCTTATTCTTTCTATGTCGTATAATATAAAATGTCTAAATCATTAATAAATCAGTCGACTTATATATAAACAAGTAATGTAAATAAATACCTTATGTGCATCTCGATCTGATACTAATTCACCATTCCCAATATCTTCAACAGTATCATCATCTAATCCCACAGTAGTTATTTTCCTTTTTTTATTATTTGACATTCCCAGTATTATTTATCTATTTATATTATTGATAAAGTGATTCAATTACACAAAATATATATTCAAATGTAAGAATATCTCCTCGATTCATCATCATTTTGATCCAAGAATCACACGCATTTAAGCCTCACGATTGCCGACTACCGATTCGGATCGGAATTAAAAATCACTCTCTACTCGGAGACCTAATCATACGATTTCCATTTGACAATTCATAACTCACTACCAAAGTCAATTACCTTCTTACTCTACTTAAGTTATAAGTAAGTAAAGGGTTCACTTTGGCTGCAATGAGTATCCGAAATATCAATCGAATCATATTCAAAAATGTACCAATACGGTTACCAAATGGAGGAAATTTAATATTTCAACCAGTACATCAATCTTCAACAACTTTGCCAACAGCCTTCATTTCGTCAAGATTATTCTCGTCGAATTCGACATTATTTAAAGACGATAAATCAACATCATCACCTCTACCTTCAGAATCCGAGAATAAGAATGAAGATGAAAGTATTGATGAACTAGTCAAATCTAAGAAATTACCAATGGCAAACGAATTTTCGGCATCTGAATTCACCAGACCAACTATTGTGAACTCTTCATCATCTTCTTCTTCAAATAATGAAAGTAAAGCAACGACTGATGAACCTATTGTTATTGGAGTTAGATCTCGCGGTAGAAGAAAAATTAATGGAGTATGTGCTTACTTTATTTACTTTAGTTGGTCATGTTGAAGTGGATAGTGGTATTAACTATATTGAAATAGCCTTATAGTCTTACAAGTTTAATTATTTTAGTTACAGCAGCTGGATTTCTTTATAGTTATAGAAAACGATACGAAAATGCAATTAAAGAATTTAGTAAGTTCCACCAAACCACATTATCACACCGTACGAATTGTTATTAATTGACTGTTTTCTTTATTGTTATAGATAATAAACGACGAAAAGTTTCAAAAGGAACTAGATTAATTGGTGGACCATTTCAACTGCATGATACGAATGGCAAGTTATTTACTGAGGAGGATTTATTAGATAAATTTAGTTTGGTATGTACTTTTATATAACTCAATATAAAAGATAAAGAGATGAGTAATGGGAAAGGGAATTGCTAATGCTGTTTATGTGAACAGATTTACTTTGGATTTACTTTATGTCCTGATATTTGTCCTGTTGAGCTTGAGAAAATGGCATATGTTACAAGAGGTAAGTTTATCTGCTTTTACACTTTCTTTGAGTATATTTTAATACATGAATAATAGGACTGAAAGAACATGGATATGGCCTTCAACCTATTTTTATAACCTGTGATCCACTTCGCGATAATGCCGAAGTCGTTGCCAAATACCTTAGTGAATTCGATCTTCCTGGCGCTGTTGGTTTGGTTGGAACTCATTCCGAAATCCTCAAGACATGTAAAGCATATAGAGTATATTACTCAACACCCGAAAATATTGAACCAGGAGATGACTACATAGTAGATCATTCTATCTTTATGTATTTAATAGGACCAGATGGGAAATTAATCGATGTATATGCAAATGATTTAAAAGGAAATGAAGTAGGAAAATCTGTGCAACATGAAATTGAAAATTGGAAACCTGAAGATCAAAGAGATGGTGATGATGGTGAACCTAAATTTATTAAACCAAAGTTTTGGAAATTTTGGGATCTTTAAACTGATATTTTGGTGAGTGGTTGTGAATCTTATTTAATATGTAAATAATCTCTAGTAAATAGTATAATGTAATATAATAAACTCCTACTCCGATGAAACAAATATAATAAATACATATAATAAACAATCTAAGACTTGCTTGAAATTATTGAACAAGCCATTCATCTAGATATATACATTCTTCAGCACTTACAGGACCACTTGCTTTACATAAATCAAAAACTGAACAATGACCACAAGGAGTCTCAGTGAATGCATCCCAAACCACGCCGCTACCATTTCCATTCTCTTCATCATTATTAAAATTATTACCAATACCAGATCCATATTCAGTTGTTGCACCAGGTATAACACGAAAGGTTAAACCGCCATCAAAAGATTCTATTTTTCCATCATATATTAATACATCTAATAATGATTTTATATCAGTATTTGTTAATTCAACTGTTGTTACACCTGATTCCTTAACAAATTTATGAACTTCTGAAAGATTAGGATATTTATTATAGTTAGCTGGAAATGACATTTGATTATATTCAATTTTAAGGTCATTTTCTGATTTAATCATTGTTGAAGATGTTGATGATGAATGTTGTCGTTTTGAACTAGATTTTTTGGAAGTTGGTATTGAAATTAATCGTTTATCATCTTCTGTTGGTAATGACATGTTTTCAATAAATCTAAAAACAATTTGTAATAAACTTGAAATAAATTCTGTATCAAGTTCACTATCTGTAAACCATGGTCCTCCTGTTACATCAACTGACGGTTGTAAATGATACAACATGTAAATTTTCCTTGTAGGATACTAAAAAAATAAACTCATCAATATTACATATACCTCAACTTCTTTAATAAGGGCAAACATACCTTGACAGATTTAATATTTTTAATATATCGTTTAGATTCCAAACTTTTTAAACATCTTTGAACAACAGTTTGATGTAAATTTGTTTTTGCTTTAATTGTTTTTGTCCAAATTCCTTCCGATCCTGCTGATTCTATATATGAATATACCATTACTTCATCTTTTGTCATTGTTTGAATCCTATTTGAATTATGTCAGCTCTATTTGTAACGTAAATCAAATGACCTGGGAGAGTATGAAGAACATACTTTTCTGCTTCTTCTCTTTTAATTGCTTGAAAACATAAATCTTCACCTTGTCTCAACATTCTCAGTAATCCCTAAACAAATTAGCATCACATCAACCAGCGCATCCCTCATATAATAAATTTAATAAACATACAGCATTAGTTCCTTCTTGAATCAAACCCATCAACTTTCCAGGATCATTAATATTCAACATTTCTGATAATTCATTTTGACTAAATAAATGTCCATCATCTTCATTGTTCATCATTTTTTTATACATTATTTGACATGATTTACTTAATCCTTCAAATACTTTTGAAATCATTGTACTTCCTCCTCCTCCTGCTCCATTATTCATTGTAATTGTTGAATTATTAGAAGTTAATGATAATGGCGGTGATGGTGGTAAGCCATACGGTTCAATTATTGAATTACTAGTTGTTGTTCGTATTGGTGGCATTTTCGACTGATTTATTTATTATTTTTAAGACTTCGAGATTGAAATCTGTAAGAATTAATAGTCAGGTGTATAGTGTAATTTCTCTTTCAATCCACGATCCAACACCAAAGATCACCACTCTCACTGTGGACCACACCCTCTTATCCAAATTAAGATTAATAACTTATCGATTCTGAATAAAATAGTAAATGATTGAGTGTGTGATGGTGATTTGCTTTTTATGCATGAGTTGGGCAGAGAGTTTGAGAGTTTGTCTGTATAATGGTTGAGGACCAAACGAAGCGAAGCCGCTCGCTCACTGTCGGGACGAGTAAATAGTGTACAGTACATACTGTACGATATAATTAAATTACGATAAGAATTGAACGAATGAATTTCTTAAGAATGAACTAATGAATTTATTAACGTCCCATTTTTCGACAGGTGAGAAGAGTGTGCAAGTGAGGGAGGTTGGCCCTATCGTAGCTCCACAAACGGAGCTCGCACAAACGGCACGCAATTAGTGCACCCAGACTACGCGCGTATAACGCGTCACGCTGCCGCGCGCTCCTTTTAATTAAGTCGCCGCCCGGCAAACCCCAACTGTTTCCTCACTCCTCACTTCTTACTCTTCATTTCGCACTTCGCACTTCGACACATCTGTTCCTGTGCTATACCGCATAAGTTTTAATATGGTCTTATACCCCGCATTGCCTAGTTTAGCCGCCTCCGCCGCTGCGCAGGCTCCGTCAGCAGCTTCCGCATCGTCCTTCACTGGGTATAATTATGACTCCAGAGAGCTCTTGATTGGACTATCAGACTATGCCTTACACGTTCCCGCAGACAAACGCTCGAAGTACATAAAACAAGCGTTTAATAATGCAATGAAAATATTGAACCAACGTGAGACTAATGAAGTCCAATATGCTAATCTTTGACCACGTCACCAAGAATGAATTCGATGTGATTGATGACGAATTTACGCACAATAAGCTCACTTACTGTGCTGACATCGAGACGCTAATTGTGAAAGTGCCTCTTGGTCCGCATGAACGCGTAGGTAGTGGCCTGGGCTTTTATATCTCGACCGCGTTTGAATCACTTGGACTCCATCCCGAGTTGGACTATAGGCAACAGGGATCAACAAATTGCACAGGAGGTGGGGTCATCAGACAGCCCGACGATTCATTCATGCCTACAGTGCGAGGTGGTGACCCGGATTGGCCAACGCTCGTAGTCGAGATTAGCAATTCACAAACCCTGCCAAATCTTAGAAATGTCGCACGTGGGTATCTTTATGAGTCTCAGGGCAAAGTTCAGATTGTTCTAATAGTGGACATCAACAAGACGAGACGAGAACTCAGCATAGAAAAGTGGCAAATGGTTACGAGTGCAGACTCTGATATCGTGCCAGGTTTGGTTCAAGAAATCAAAGTCAGGCGGGATTCCACAGAGGGCGGCCCTCTGACACTGGGGTTTGCGAAGATCTTCCTTCGGGAGCCCGTTGGTGTCGAGCACGACATTGTGCTTGACCAGGAGGTCCTGAGGGTCCTATGGGTTGTAGCCTTCAATCGTGCGTGATTGTTAGGTTGAGTAAGACTGAGTGAGGATGTAGTTTCCACTCGAATAAATATTTTTTTTTTTTGCGTTCGGTTCCTTATATTTTATAGCTATAAATTGAAGCTGTTTTGCTTTCTAAAATACACTATCAAAGCAGGCTCTGCGAAAACATTTGGACAGTAGTTGAAGTAAATTGCTGAATGGATGTTGATGAGGCAGCTGGAGAGATTAAATGAGATGAAAAGTATAAATCGTATCGGTGCAAAAACGCTACATTAACAAAAAAAAAAAAAACACCGCTGCTTACCCTTCTCTCTACATATTTAATGCGCGGATTCACTAGATCTATGTAAAATTATTGTAACTAGTGTACATTCCTAACCATAAAACTCCCAAAAAAAAAAAAAAAAAAAAAAAAATGATAATACACAACTCACTCGTACTGTACCAATTACAGCTTCTCTTCACTATTATCTTCCTCCAATTCAAGTTTCTTTAAAGTTAACTCTTTCTTAAGTTTAGAAACCACATCCAAAAATCTATTTCTAAGAATTGGATTTGTTGCATTTTCAGCATCTTTTTCTTTAGATTTAATTGCATCTTCTAATTCTCCAATTTCTTCTTTAAGTAATTCTGTATGATGTAAAGCTTCTAATTCTTCATCATCTTTTTTATTACCTTCTTGATTATTATCGTCTTCTTCTTCTTCCTCCTCATCATCATCTTCTTCTTCATCATCTTCTTCATCTCCTTCTTCTTCTGGTTCACTTTCATTTCCAAATAATGATTCAATTTCATCATCAACATTTCCATTATCTTCGTTCCCATATCCACCAAGCATATTATACGCACCTTCTGTTTCACTTGGTGCCAAACTACCTTCTCTACCATCATTAATACCACCAGGTGTAGAAGGTTGAGGACTTTCAGGTTGATGTAATTCATTATTTGATTCATTACCAGATAAATCTGATGTTTGACCAAGCACTTTTGAAGGAGTATCAGGATCTTGTTTCATTAGTTTTGTCTTTATGACTAACTTTGGTAATGGTTTTGGTTTTGGTTGTTCTTCTGGTGGCTTTATGATTCTTTTTCTAAATCTTCTTTGACGTGCATGTCTCATTGGTGGTGTAATTCCATGCGGATAAGGTAAATCTTCTTTTCTATTTCCTTTTTTATTAGGATCTTGTAATTCTGAATCTGGTAATATTTTTGATTTGAATCCTAAAACTTGTAATTCTGAAACTAATTCATCCAAAACAATTAACATTTGACAAATATCAGCAACTTTATAAATATTTTTTTTATCAAGTGTCTTTTGTGCTTCAATAATTGATGGTAAATCAACTAATACTGCAAAAAATAATTTATCTTTAATACCAACACAAGCATGTCTTGAATCTTTAAATTTAATCCAAACGGATCCATGCAATTCAGATGATTGATTATTAATTGCATTTGATAAGTGTTGTAAATAAGGCTCTCTTTCGTCTTGTTCTTGTTTATTAAAACTATCCATTTCAAATCTAAATATAACTCCTTCAACAATTAATGGATCATCTTCTCTATCCGGTGCTTCTGAATCATATCCTTGTCCTGGCTGTCGAACTGGTTTAACTCTAATTCTAGGTAATCCATGTTTTTTAATTTGATCTGTAGGTTTTCCTAGAACTGGAGGTTTAATTGATATTCTAGGAGTACTTTCGCCATCGATATGAGAGTCATGTTTTTTGAGACTTGGTGGTTTAATAGTGATAACCGGAGTTGGAATAGTTGTATCTAAAACATCAGTTGCGGGAGTTGAAGTTTTACTTCCTTTTTTACCTGAAGCTTTAGTTTGTTTAACCTTTGGTGTTGATTCTTTTGTAGCTTTTGGTGCTTTTGGTTGTTTTATTTTAATCTTTGTCTTTGGTGTTGATGTTGATTCATTTTGTTTTTGTTTTTGTTTTTCTTTTTCTTTTTCTTTCTCTTTCTTTTTCATATTCTTTTCTCCTGCTTCTAATATAGCAGCTGCTGATGCATTTAATTTTAATCGAATCATTTTTGATAATTTAATCAATAGTAAATGATTGATTGGTTGATTATAGTTAATGAATGAACCTGATGATCGGATGGTTGTGTACATATGTATGTACGTAAATTAGAGCGGACCCCGCCTTTGAGTGTGAAAGTGATTACAGATTATGGGTATTGTAACTTGAGTTCTCCGCGTGTACTTGTACGTAGGTGAATCGATGATTTCAGGGCACCTGCAAGTTGCAACGTGAAATACGTACATGTTGATCTGAAGTTGTGAATGCTGTTGGATATATAATTTACAATCAAAATGGCATCAGTGGTAAGTTCAGCAAGTCAATCACGAAGAACATCAATTGATTCGACAACATCATCGACCGCATATTCAACACCACCGCCAACAAGTTCACGCCGGTTTGCGTCCACTTCTAATTCCAATTCCAATTCCAATTCAAATTCCAATTCAAATTCAAATTCAAAACAAGCAGCATCAACAGCACGAAGAAATGCACTTAGAGAATTATATTCAATTGGATCAGATAGATTTACAGCAGGAGTGCCATTATCAGATTTAGATAAACGAGATTTTAAAGTCGATGCTTGGTTAGATAAATTGGTTAGAGAGAATACTGCAAAAGAAGTTTTAAATAGAGAAAATACTGTATTACATGAAATTCATACTTTAGATGGAGAGGGTAAAGCTTTGGTTTATGACAATTATTCAAAATTAATTTCAGCGGTGGAAACTATTCAACATATGAGAGGTACTATGGATCCTTTACAACCTACTACTTCAGCATTATCACCTGCTATTGAACATATTGCGGAAGTTTCAACTTCACTAATAGCTACTTTGAATGGGAACGTTGGAGATAAGACTGTTGATGAGGATGGAAAGAGAGTTTTTAATAAAAGGGATAAAGTGCAGATTGTGAAATTAATAGTGGATGCACCTGATAGATTAGAAAAGCTGATAAAGGAAGGAAAGAGGGATAAGGCAAATGACGAATGGAAGGAGTTACAACCGCTGATGGACAAATTGAGGATACCGGGAGTTGAAGAGTTACGGAAAAAATGTGAAGCGATAATTGATGGATAGAGTAGAAATGTATTGGTAGTTTGTATTATAGAAGCATGGAATGGTATTGCATCAGTGAATGATTATTGAGTATTATTAAAAGTCGTTAGTTACGACATGTGCTGTAGTGTTTAACCTTTGCAGGTAACATGCAAACCACAGATTGAACAACTTGTCTGCGTTTTAAGGGGAATGATTTGGATCCAGTTAAATCCTCCTCGTCATCGTCATCTCGACCAATATGGTTATCATAATCTTCGTCATCGTCATCTTCTTGATTTTCCTCATCATCGTCAAAATTCTCATGCTTGTCTTTTTCTTCGTCTAGAGCATCATCAGAAGATGAAAGCGCATCTTGATCAAGTGACCATCTAATTTGATCGCGATTTTGTTCATTTTGTAGTTGATTATGGTCATTAAGTGTATTAATAGAGCGTTTTTGAATTGGTTGAAAAATCGATACAGGTGGTGGAAGTCGATTAATTTCGATATCAGAAGCAAGATCGATAACACGTCCATTTTCAAGCCGGATTGCTTGATGCTGTGTAGGAGTAGATCGGCGTCCAATTCTTCCAATACTGTGGTTTGCAGTCGATACCGAGATTAAATCCGGCTCACCATCTTCTTCAGATTGTACTGAAATTGGATCTGGTTTCTCATCTCCTTCCGAAGTTACTGCAATTACTTCCGGTTCTTGCTCCTCAGAAACAGCAATATCGCGACGTGATAGTGCGGTATAGTGATGATATACAGTGGTGTCTTTGCCGCGCGAGAGTGCAAAGTCGTCGCCAAAACTGCTGCCATGGACTTCGATGCGATTTGCATCACGTTCAAGTAGGTGGAGTGGAGTAGCTGATTTGGTATCTGACGGTATGGCGCAGACGCCGGGACTGGTGGAGGGGATTGGAGAAGCGGCGGCGAGCGGAGGCGGAAGCGGGAGGAGGATGAGGAAGAGGAAGTGGCAGCGCATGGTGGATGCTGTTGACAGTAGAGTGCGACGGCGACTGAAACCGAAGAACAGAAGAAGTGGCAAATGCGATGTTGTTGTCGTTGTTGTTAGTTGCAGATGCAGCAAGCTAGTGGAAGCACGTGCCGGACTGCGAGGATTGGCAAGAGGGCGGGTCTGGCAGTGAGCGTGATTGCAAACAGAGGCGAGTGGAAGAGTTGCGGTGTCGAGCAGGCAAATGCGAGTGCTCTCATAAACACAGATGGAGTGCAGCACACAGCCAAAATACCGTACACATTCAAAGCAAACAAAAACAATGTCGAGGGAAATTGGAAGCGAAAAGGACCAGGATGGCGTGCGGCGCTCGCTTGTCGCTTAGGCCGAAGAAGCAGCAGCCCCTTGTTGTTCAGGTCCGTCGTTGTTGTCGTCGCGGCTTTCGTCTGCTCTGCTCTGCTCTGCTCTGCTCTGCTCGCTCTATCAAAGTCCTTTGTTTACGCCCGCGCCTGGTGTTTACCTCTGTCTGCCCGCCCATGTCCACACGCGTCCATGCCCGCTCCTGCTCCTGATCCCGACCCGTTTGCGGGCCGCGTCGCCGCCAGCGCGTCTGCAGCGTCTGCAGCGCCTGCACCTCCCGCAGCTCCGCCGCCAGACGCGCCCTCGCTGTCGCTATCACCGTCGCTATCGCTCTCGCCAGCACCGTCCGCGCCCGGCCACCACCCAGAACGCGTCCCCGCCGCGTCGCTGCTCGCCGGCAGCGCGTCCGCCACGCGTCCCGCCCCGCCCTCGACTTCCCTCGCGCTCGCCGCGTCCGACCCGGACCTCGCGTCGTCCGTCTGCGCGCGCTGCGCTCTTCCGCTGACCTCGCCCACGATCCGCACCGCCGACCACGTCTTCCACAAGGACTGCTTTGTCTGCACGGTGCGTTTGCCTTGCCGGCTCTGCTGTGCTCAACCCTCGCGCTGCGACTGTGCTAATTTTGGAACCAGGACTGTGGCCGCGACGTGCCCGACCGCTTCTTCTTCGACGGCGGCGCGGTTCCGCTCTGCGAACGCGACTTCTTCCGCCGCCACGACCTGCTCTGCCACAACTGCAACGAGCCCTTGCTCAGCGACTACGTCACCGCCGTCGGACGAAAGTACCATCTCGACCACTTCACCTGCTCCATCTGTCCGCGTGTATTCGAGGCCTCCGACAACTACTACGAGCGCCACGGCTCGGTCTACTGCCACTTCCACTTCTCCACTCTGTTCGCTGATCGGTGCGAAGGCTGTCACTCGGCAATTCTGCGCCAGTTCATCGAGGATTTAAGAAACGGCCGCCAGATTCGATGGCATCCCGAGTGCTACATGATTAGCAGGTTTTGGAACGTACGGCTGGCTCCTGCCCCACGTTCTGCTCTTGACTCGGCCGCCACTGACCCAGGTCCATACATGTGGCGAGACGACGACGGCCTTGATCCCGACGCACTCAAGTTACACCAACAGGCTATCGAGAATCAAACGTTTAGAATCTGGACCGTGTTGAGCAGGTATGAAGAAGTCACTGCTGCGTGCATTTCCGACATGCTACAATATGCCACTGCCGGTCGCGCATTTGATGCAGTGGTCGTCACCGCCAGATTGATTCATCTAGTTTCGCTTCTCTTCGCAGCCGTCGAAAAGCTTCGCCATTTACCAACTGCTCGACCACTAGGAAAAGAAGCCAAAACACTCAGCAAAAGCATCGTCAACTTTCTCACTCAACTTCCCGGAGGTTTCCAAGCCGCAGACAGTCCAACTCAATCACCTGAATCAAAACCGATGGACGTCCTCAGCTTAGTTACCTCAATGGCTCACTATCTCAAGCTCATCCTACAATATGGACTGGAGAACGCAGTCGCTAACGGAAAAGTCGACACTGATTCCAAAGCAGTTGACATGTACCTTGATTCACTTTCCGATCACAATTTAAACGCACAAACAATTTCAAGATCAACGTTAATCCCCAACATTACTGACCAATGCATGTCTTGTCGACGAGGTATTGAAGAGAAATGTATTCATTTGCAACAAACTGAAAAGAGTGATATAAATGATAGAAAAGATCGAAGGTGGCATCTTTCTTCTCAATGTTTTGCTTGTTCAAGATGCAAACGCAACCTATGTGATGAACTTGATACTGCGATGTGGAGTAAACCAGCCCACGTTGTGATTTGTTCAAGATGTATTATTGAAGGTGAAGAGATGAGTTTACATACTGGATTCGTCATTGTGCCACGACTAAATCAGTATGCATTTCTACTAAAAGTAGCAGTCCAAAGGATTTACAAAACAGTTGAAGCGACTCAATTTTCCCCAGATTATTCAATAAAATCTCAAAATATTGAAGCTGAAAAATTAGAGTCGGTTGAAAGATATGTTAATACTTTAGCTGATGTTAGGAGATTACGTTCAACAAGATTTAAGAGAGCAATTTCTGATGCTAAAGGAAAGCAAGCAAGCAGATTAAGTGCTTTGCAAACTACTTCTGATAAACACCATCAAACTTCTGATAAGTTTTCATTATTTCATAGAGGATCCCATAGTAGTACCAGTGGAAATTCAATAAATAATGGATCTAAACATCGGAAAAGTATTGATGACAAACGAAGACATGGTTCACCACCAGTTTTACAAAGAGGAGTTTCTGAAAGTTCATCAAAGTCATCACCATCTCCAAGAACACCTTCAACAAGAAAAGTATCCTCTGGTAATACTCCACCTAGATCATCCGGAAGTTCAATTTCACAGAAGAATTCAGTTAAAGAGAATATGTTTGAGAAATATTTAACATTAGATGATATTCCCAGAATAGTTGCAGCTGAACAGGCTCGTGAAATGAGACCAAATGCATTTAGACATCACAGACAATCATCAACTGGATTAGGTGGTGGAGGCGTTACACCTAAATTAATGCAACAACAAACATTTGAATCACAAATTAATCATGCAAATGATGATACAAGTACAACATATTCATCGAATGGAGTTGCACCTAATTCGTCATCACAAACTGATACATTTATAGGTTCAAATACTCCACCAAAATCACAAGCTCAATCAATTAATGGATATAAAAGATCGAAATCAATGGTATCAGCACATTCATCAACGGCACCAACTCATAATCTAGAATCTGATCAACAACTATCTGAACCATCTCGTAAATACTTTTCAGAATTAACACCGGAAGAATATTCAATTGTTCGTCAAGAAGCTGTTCTATTATTACAAAAATTAATGCTACAGGTTATGTCTGAAGATGAATTCCTTGAAGCTGCTTCCGAAAATAAAGTTATTCAATCAAATGAAAAACATGGATTTTGGGATAAGTTTACCAGAGCGTTTGGAATTCGTCACAACAGCAATAGTAACAGTAACTCCAAAAATCCAAATAATGTATTAGCAAGTAAAGCAAGTTCACCAAGTTCAACCACGACACAAAATGGACAAGAAAAATTACGACGAAAAGCTTTTACCGAAATTGATAGAAGTGTACCAAATCAATTATCTCCTTCTGGTGTGTTTAATGTTTCTTTGCAATCTTTGGTGGAGAGGAGTGGAACTGAGTCGGAATTGGGTGTTAGTGCTGGATTATTAAAAATTCCGTCATTTTTAGACGATTTGATTAGTGCTATGAGGAGAAAAGGTAAGTTTGTCGAGATTACTGTTTGAGATTTAAATACTAACGAGAATAGATATGTCTGTTGAGGGAGTTTTTAGGAAGAATGGAAATATTCGAAAGCTGAAAACATTGGCAGAAGATATTGAAAAGAATGCAACTCAAGGAACATCAAATGGAAATGAATTAGATAATGAATCACCAGTTCAGTTAGCAGCATTGCTTAAGAAGTTCTTAAGAGAGTTACCAGATCCATTATTATCATTTAAATTATATAAAATATGGGTAAAGTCACAACAAATTACAGATGATGAAGTAAGACGACGAGTACTACATTTATGCTGCTGTTTACTTCCTAAATCGCATAGAGATTCAATGGAAGTTTTATTTAATTTTTTAAAATGGGCTGCTTCTTTTAGTCATATTGATGAAGAATCAGGTTCAAGAATGGATATTCATAATCTTTCAACTGTTATAACTCCAAATATTTTATATAATGAAAATAATTCAATCGATGATTCTTCTTTACCTCTATCACCAACTGCAGCAGCAGCTGCCGCTGCATTACTTGCATCAAATTCAAATCAAGATTCAAATATAGCGAATCAAATTGAAAATAATGGAATAGGTAGTAATGGAAATGGTGGATCTGCAATTAATGGAGGAGACAATTATTTCTTAGCAATTGAAGCTGTTAATTCATTAATTGAAAATCATGAGGAATTCAGTTTAGTTCCTGATGAAATTTCAACAGTTTTAGGGATTAAATTACAACAACAACAGGAAGAATTACAATTATTGAAATTGCAACAACAGCCACATTCACAAGTTGATGTTACTACTGCTATATAATATTCACATTCATTTATTCGTTTTTTTCAAAGCTAAAAAATGCTATCTATTTGTTCATCTTTATGTTCATGTATAACTGACTTTAATTAAGGTTTTACCATTTAACAGGCTTTATGTATTGTATTTTACCAATTATTGATTTCATTGATCTATATTAAGTTTAACTGTGTTTTTCTTGTATTTTTTTGTTCTGTATACCTACGAAATAATTGGTTGTGTTTGTTTTAGAAATTATGTTTACATTTACTTTTAAGCTTTTGTGATTTATTCCTGTTTGTTTATTGGCTTGTTTTAAATTAGCTGTAATCGTGTAAATTACACGTTTCTGTATAATAAAATTTACAATCAATAATTATCAAATGTTATATTACTCCGTATGCACATGCCATATAACTATATGTACTATACTATACTATACTATTCTGTAACTTCATACTAACCAATCCTCTATAAAACACCTTGTTCCCTTGCTCTTTTTAATTCAAATGGACCAGGTCCGCCTAAAATTTGAATCTCATTATTTGTATCTGTTCGTATTGATTCAGTTCCAATTCCATTTACATTTCCATTCATATTCTGCTGTTGATGTTGTTGATGTTGTTGTTGATGTGGTTGATGAGGTTGCGATTGTTGAGTTGCATCATGTTCAACAAAATCAGCTAAAATAGTTCCATTAAATCTTTCTTCATAACTATTATTCTTTCCAGGTTTATTAACCAATAATTTCACCAATTCTTCATTTCCAGTAATAACATTCATTTCTTTTGAATTAACTTCAAGTCCCTCAATAAATCTTTGTAAACCTTCATCAACAATATCAATTCCATAAACATCATCTTGATCAATAATTTCATCCAAAATTCTCCTAGGTTTTAATCCTTCATTTCCACCACCTCCTTTAATATTTTCAATCGCATTTCTAACATCTCCAATTTCAATATCTTCTCTACCACATAAATTCGCAAAAGAATTTGAATCATTCGTTAACAATTCTAAATATCTAATTGTTAAATCCGTTATTGTATCTAATACTGATGGTGAACATTTATCAATTCCTGAACTTCGTAGGATTTGTGCAGTAGATATTCGTAAAAATGAGTAATATAATTCTGATGACATTTCGAAGGTTGTTATTCCTTCCATACACAGTTTGTAACAATTGATACCTCCTCTTTAATCAACTTCTTACTGTGTTGTATTATAATGAAATGAATTGCGCGAAAGGTTGTGATGAATGAATATGTAAATCCACCGAATCAAATTCAAAAATGATCGCGCATTTTCATAAATACTGAATATAATATAATCACATTAAATATATTATATCACACTATTTACTATTAATTTTTAACAAACTGATACACCGTATCATATCAATAATATCTGAACGGATTCTTCAATTGTTGATGTTGGAGCTGATCTTGAGATTTGGGATTTCTTGAAGCTGGGAGTGAGAGGTTAGGTGAGCTACCGTACAGTACTTTGTATCAAGAGAATTCAAATGGACCCCCAATTTAAAGTTGCATTCACAACAACTGTAATAGTTTACAATATATATTAGTTATTTTATATATAATCTACAACATGTATCTTGTCTCTCAACATACATCCAAAGATTTAGAATACAAATACCCTATAACTTCTAAACATCGCAATTTTCAAAAATCAGGGTTAGGTCTTTTTAGGTCTCAGCTTAAAAGCACCTGTCTAGAATTCTTTTTAGAATTTCGCATACCCTGCTAGCTCAATTGGCAGAGCGTAAGACTCTTAATCCTTCTTTGAGTAGTAATCTTAAGGTTGGGGGTTCGAGACCCCCGTGGGGTGCATTTTTTTTTTTTTTTTTTGTTTTTTTTTCTGAGGAAAATAAACATCTGTCACGCTCTCATCATAACTATATTCAACTGAAGCGGAGAACTGGAGATTGATTGATTGTGTTGCTTAACGCCGGTTCGACAACAAAAGAACTGGAGATTGAATATTGGGAGAGGCCAAGTCAACAACGCCGCAGACCGCTAAAGTTTAAAAATGGATCTTGATTATCACAGTACCATTAGTTATTGTGATCTGTATGACTGTATTCTTGCGAGGGAATTGGACGCTCACAGGTCAATTGATTTGGAAATTGATTTAACGGTGATTTAAGGGTCAATTAGAATTGTTAGACTGATTTAAAAATTAAAAATGACGACGATGATGGCTGCTAAATTAGAACCATCAAAGTCGTCAATAGCGCAACTATCAATTGAAGAAGAGGAAGATACAGAGCTTGATATTAATGAATGTTCAAATTCCGAAGACTTAATAAAAGCGTTAATAAAATTACGAAAAGATTCAGAAGAAGTTGATTTAAAATTGAATAATTCACATAAAGAACAAAGTTCACCATTAACATTTTCATTACAAAGATTAGATATTTTAGGTGCTTCTTTAAGTACTCCATTACAAAATGGTAAAGAATTAAGTAGAATGTTAGGTGATGCTTCATACATTGCATCAAGATTATCACAGAAAGTTAGACAATTAGATATGGAGCAAAAGAGAGTTAAACAAGCATTGGAGTATGTTACAAAAACTCAAGAATTAAAATCTTGTATTATTGGAATTTATGATGCAACTCAAGTTAAAGATTGGGAAGGTGTTGCTCAGCATATTCATAAAGCCTCTCAATTACCTGATGGTTTAGTTAAAGGCTCTTTTGCCGAAGTAATGGTTCCGACTGAAGAAAATCCTGAAAGTCCAACTGTTGCATTGAGCAATGCAACTGAATCTTTTGGTGCTTTATTTCTTAAAGAATTCGAAGCAGCTGCTAGTGCTAAAGATGTTGAAAAACTTACAAGGTTTTTTAAATTATTTCCTCTTATTGGAAAAGAAAAGGAAGGCTTGGATGTTTACGCAAAGTTTGTTTGTACTATTATTTCAGGATCAAGTAGGCAATTGATGGCTAGTAAAGGTATGTTTTCTAATACTCACAAACTCGGTGGAGTTTACTGATAATTGAATAGTTGAAGGACCATTATTTTTTGGAATGGTAATTTCAAGATTATTTGAGACAATTGCAACGATAGTTGATCAGCACACACCAATAGTTGAAAGATATTATGGAAGAGGTAAAATGCAGAGAGTAATTGAAAGAATTCAGCTTGAGGCAGATACACAAGGAGGTATAATAGTTGATACATACTTTGATGATAGGAATATAAATAGAAGATTATCAGAAATTAAAAGTTATGCTTTCAATTTCTTAGTACAAAGCTTTATGCCAACTGGAATGGGTTTAGGATTAGGTGGCCGTGCAAGTCCTGCTAATTTGAATTCAAATGGTTTAAATGAAAATATGGGAATAAATACTCAAGATGTTGATACTTTATTAAATGAATGTGGCGTTATTATGGGAAGATGGAGTTTATATTGCAAATTCGTGGCTATTAAATGGTGGTCTCAAGAGCCAGCTCCAACACAAAATGAAAGACCAACACCAACACCAACGAATTCCTCAACTGATACAATTCCCAATGAAAATAAAACAATTCAGCCAACTGGACTTAAAATACCACCAATTTTATCAACAAGTAAACTGTATTCTAAAATTAATTCAAGAGTTGCACCAGCATTTGAAGCAATGGCAACTTTCTTTTTTAGAATATCAGTTGAAAAAGCCTTTCAAATTGATGAGCCACCAAGTTTGAAAAACCTGTCAAATGAGCCTTCTCCAACTTCTCCTTTAATTACTTCGGCTATTGATGATTCAATGTATGTTTTAAATATTGTATTGGAAAGAACTGTTTCAACTGGTCATGCTGCTTTAATTAAAAATGTTGCCGCTAATGTCAGAAGAGTTTTGGAATCTGATTTGGTTGGTATGATTCAAAGAAAAATGAGAGATGAAACATATCCAAGACCTTCTAATAATATTGGTAGTCAATCATCAACTAACATCAGTGGAACAAGCACCGCAAATCTAAATTTACCGCCAGATGATAAAGTCAATGGATTTTTATTAATGTTAAATAATCTCGATGTTGCATTTAGTTATATTACAAGAATTATATCAACAGTAGTTGCATCATGTGGAGACGGGAATAATGTATCAGTTTTACCATTTGAAAAAGACCATGACGAAGTTACAAAAATTTTATTAAGTCTTTCAAAATCGTTTGAGGTTAGAATTAAAGAATTACAAACTGATGGAACTCAAATCATTTATGTTCAAGTTATTAAACCACAACTTCGATTAATTTTATCAGAAGCCTTTGAAAATGCAACATATATGGTTCAAGGTAATTTAAATAATGGAGAAGATATTGAAGATGTTTCATTACAACAGCAAGCGGATTTAGTTCGACTTAAATTTTCATTTGGATGGGATTCAATAATGTCATCAATTCGAAAGATATTAACAGAACGAAATTATTTAAGATTATTAACAATTACAACTGAACAAATGTCAGATATGATTGAAAAAAGAATCTGGGCAATGCAAGGCAAAGTTAATGAATTAGGTGCAATTCAATTAGAACGCGATGTTGCTGGTATTATTTCCCATGTTTCTCAAGGAAAATGGTATTTTGTTAGAGAAAAATTTATAAGAGTCGCACAGTTGGTTATGGTTTTAGGTTTAGATGAATTGGAATTAGAAGCTGGTGGGGTTGAATGGGTTTTGACCGCTGATGAACGAAAGAGAGCTACAGGTATTAGAATCGATTAATTGTATTACTTCTAATACGTACTCATACATAATAAATAGTCACTTGTATTTTCTATAATTTTTGTTAAAAGTAGAGTACGTAGAATTCGTAGATAAGATTAGGCTTATTATTACGTAACTTCGTTGGGAGTTTCAAATTCTCCGATGAAACCGATAAAAATGATTCACCTGGACCGCCGTCGAGCACTCGATCCCTACGGCAGCAATCCAGCTCAATTCAACAAGTCAATATCGACAGTATATGCAATGCGATTGAAATAATATAAAGAATGTATGTATATAACTTCAAGTATTAAATCATTACGGCGAGCATATTTATTACAAAGCTTCGGATTTCAAAGGAAGTTTCAGTACGAATTCTCAAGTTCAAAGACTATCAATCATTTTAAAGAGATCAAAATGGATTCGATAAATGAAGAATTGAATACACAGATTTTAAAAGTTGACTCAAATGAGATTACATACCCGGCAGATGCAACAATTGAACTGCCTATAATCTCAAAAAACAGCTCTACCTATAAGAATTTACAAAAAGCATGTTCAATTATTAAAGAAAATAAATATCCAATTGGATTTCCAACGGAAACAGTTTATGGACTTGGAGCATCATCATTGTCAACACAAGCCGTTAAATCAATTTTCAAAGCAAAAAGAAGGCCAAGTGATAATCCATTAATTGTTCATGTTAGTTCAATTAATCAACTAAAAAGAGTCTTAAAACTTGATGTATTACCGGTTTATAATAATTTGATTAAAGAATTCTGGCCAGGTCCTTTAACAATTATTTTACCACTTCCTGAAAATGAAAATGATAATGTTATAAGTAATTCATGTACTCCAGGTCAAAATACGGTGGGAATCAGAATGCCAAGCCATTTAATTGCAAGATCACTAATTGCATTATCTGATACTCCATTAGCAGCACCATCAGCAAATGCATCAACTAAACCAAGTACTACGACAGCTCAACACGTTTATAATGATCTACAAGGTAGAATTCCATTAATTTTAGATGGTGGTGCATGTAAGGTTGGTGTCGAAAGTACTGTTGTTGATGGAACTGTAAATCCACCAAAAATTTTAAGACCTGGTGGAATTAGTTTGGAAGATATTAAAAGAGTTGGTGGTGATGATTGGAAAGATGTTCTTATTGGCAAAGCTGATGCAGAAAGTAATGAAGCGGTCAGAACTCCTGGTATGAAATACAGACATTATTCACCAACTGCAAAAGTGATTGTTTTCTTAGGTGAAGGAGATGGATCTTCAAAGTATGGAAATGTTTTCAAATATTTAACACAAGTCATTTCGTCATCTACAACAAGGCCAAAAATAGCAGTGTTAACAGCACTAGAATTTGATTTAACAAAATGGGATAAAGAATTACTGTCATCAATTGATTTAATACTACCATTAGGTAAAACATCCTCTGAAATTGCAACGAATTTATTCTCATCATTACGTACATGTGATGAGAATTTAATCGATTTAATTATAGTTGAAGGCTTACCTGATGAAAATCATGGAATGGCAGTAATGAATCGGATACGCAAAGCTGCTTCTGAAATATTTAATTTTGGTGTACATAGTATTAAAAGTGATTAATTAATTATTTCATTAGTTGTGAATATATTCTAATTGCATGTTAAATATTTGATTAAGAAAGTCTTTTTTTTTAATTGAAAAAGTCTAACGGACTTCTAAATAACAACAAATTAAATGAAAAAACGCAATAAGCTAACACATTATCATAAATGACCGTAATTAAGGTAAAAGTTAATATAATAAACACGAATAAATTAGCACTAAAAAAGAAAGAATCACAAATGCAGAAATATTTAAATTCACTCGCATACACACAAAAATAAATAAACAAGATAAAACTCAAAAATCAAAAAGATGGAGGTTAGTGATATTATTTGAATAGCTTTTGTAATTGAATTGTAATTTGAATGTAGTAATTTGTTGATGATGATATTGTGACTGCTGTTATTGTTGTTGTTGTTAAATATATTTACACGTTGACACTATAGCCAGCTCTATTGAACCATAGTTTCTTTCTATTAGCATATTTTCTAGCTTCCTCACCGATAAGAACAGTACTAGCGATAAAGACTAATAAGACTAAATCGCTAAAATATAAAGCTTCAGTTTGAAAAATTCTTTGAAAGAATGGTACATAGATAACTGCAAGTTGACCTAATAAACACCCACCAACAGCAAAATTGAAGATTTTATTTGATGATAAACCAAGTTCAAATATGCTTTTATTTTCAGATCGGCAGGCTAATGCGTTGAACATGTCAAATAAAACAAAACATGTAAACGTCATTGTTGTATCACGAGCAGTAACAACACCATCAGTCATCTCTAAAACATAAACTAACATTGTACCAACAAAAATAAAAGAAGCTGTAAAGCATGTTCTTCTGAATAATTTTGCAGTTAAAATTTTATCATCTCGTTGTCGTGGTGGCCGCGTCATGATTTCATTATCAACTGGTTCAACTCCAAGTGATTGTGCTGGTGGTCCATCCATTAAAATATTGATCCATAAAATTTGCATTGCATTTAATGGATTTGGAAGACCGATTGAAGTTGAAACTGCAACAAGTGACAAAGCGGCGATCGAAGTTGATAATTGAAAAGTTAAGAAATTTTGAATATTTGAAAAAATTGCTTTTCCTTCTTCAATTGCTGATAAAATTGTCGAGAAATCATCATCAGTCAAAATCATATCTGCTGCTTCATTTGCTACATCAGTTCCCATTAATCCCATACTAATTCCAATATCAGCCATTTTTAATGCTGGTGCATCATTAACACCATCACCAGTCATTGCAACAACATCACCTCTATTTTGCAAAGCTCTAATAATTTTCATTTTATGTTCAGGAGTTGCACGAGCGAATACAGATACCGTATTCATTGCATCATTAAGCTCCATTTCTGTTGCGTTTTCAATAGAATCACCTCTCATAATTGATCTCTCATTTGCTGTTCCACCATATAACGGAATTCCAATTGATGGTGCAATTGTTGAGGCTGTAACTTCACTATCTCCAGTAATCATAATAACTCTAACACCACCTTGAGCTAATCTCCAAATTGATTTTGAAACATTTGGTCGTGGCGGATCATACATTCCAAGTAAACCAGTAAATGTCAAGTGAGACGGATTGTCGGTGTCTTCACCAGTTCCAAGTGCGAATGCTAAAACGCGTAATCCTTTCCGGGCCATTGCTTCAGCTGCTTCTGTAACTTTTTGTTTTGAAGCTGCATCAAATGGTACAACTTTATTTTGTGCATTCATAGTATTATCACAAAATTGTAAAACAATATAATACGCTCCTTTAACATGTAATGCAGCTGGACCGGTTTCATTTGAAGTACTACGAGTGGCAACACCCATGAATTTTCTAGACGATGAGAATGGAGTCTCGCGAATTCGAACTCTTGTTGGTCGTACATCTTCAACACCAAATTTATCCAAAACTTCAGTTAGTGCAATATCAATTGGTGGACCATGAAGTTTATTATCTTGAGTAACGAAAACTGAATTGTTACAGTTTCCGCCAATTAAAAGCGTATTGACAAGTGCGTAATTTCCATCCGTTGCCGAACTTTCTGTAACTTCAAGCGGTGAAGTCATATCAATTGTCCATGCTTCAGTGACTGTTAAATGATTCATTGTCAATGTACCAGTTTTATCAGAGCAAATTACATTAACACAGCCAAGAGTTTCAACAGATGGTAAACGACGCATAATTGCGCGACGTTTAGCCATTCTAAGAACTCCGAGTGCAAGTGTGACTGTAACGATAATTGGTAAACCTTCAGGAATTGCAGCAACGGCAAGTGACACGCCAATTGTGAACATTTCAAGCCATGATCGACCTTGAATTACTCCGATGAGGCAGATTACCGAAATAACTGCAAATGAAAGATACGACAAATCTTTTCCAAGTTTATCCATTGACTGTTGAAGCGGAGTCTTGGGTTTTGCTATTGATGCCATCATTGAGAACACGTTACCAAATTCAGTAGATCGACCAGTTCCAATAACTAAACCTTGGCCTCTACCAGCACGTACAAGAGTCCCCATAAACGCGCAAGAGCGACGCTCGTTGACAGGAACAGTTGAAGAGAACTGGCTCTTTTCGATTGAATCTGAGATCTTTGAAACGGGTCTATTCTCACCAGTAAGCGAAGATTCATCAATTTGGAGATCGACCGCTTTGGTGATTCTAACATCAGCAGGAATACGATCACCAACAGAAAAAGTAACAAGATCGCCAGGAACAAGACTTGATGCTAATGTAGAGAGATTCTCATGGCCACGTACGAGATTGGCGTGATGAGGAACAAGACGCGTTAGCGCCTCGAGAGATTTCTCGGACCTGTATTCTTGCACGAAACCGACTATTTATTTCTATTAGCAGTTGCACTGAAATTACATCAGTCATATATCTAACACACCTGTAACAACAATCAAGATTGCAAGAGTGATCGAGATTGCATCGTCGAGGTTTCCCATAATAAACGATACAGCCGAAGACGCGAATAGTAGTAAAATAAGAGGATTCTCGTAAAATTGTTGTGCGAATCGTTTCAGCAAAGACTCCTTCTCCTCTGAGGTAAGCTCATTTGGACCGTGAATTGATCGTCTGTACGCGGCATCCTGAGGCGACTCAATGCCGCGGTCGACAGATACGCCTAATCTGTGTGCAGTTTCCTCGAGCGATAATGCGCAAAAGAACGACGAAGGAGATGGATGACTTGCAGCTGCTTTAGCAGCAGCTACTGGATCTAAAATAGGCTCGTCGTCGGTCGGAATTGGCGTGTTCATTCGATCATCGAAACTCGCAGGCGGCTTGCCGAGTTCGTAGAGAGGAATCTCTTGGGCCATTGTCAATTATTGTCAATTGGCTGGGGGAGCCGCCTAGACGAGAAGCGCGGCAGTAAACGAGCAAGCAAGCAAGCAAAAAGAGTGCAAAAATAGACAAACAAGCAAACGAAGCAGAAAGAGCTGCTAAACTGAGCTAGAGATGGAGCTGTAGTGCCGTGATACGTACGTAGTACGGTGTTAAGTGGTGACAGCGTGCACTTTTGTTGCCGTATCTGAGAGCGTCTTGGCCGGCAGCAGCCGACACGTGACCTGTTATTGCCTGCACGCGTCGCGTCTTCGCCATCACGCGGATGAGTGCTGCAATTCTATTTTAATTGTGTATTTGAGATAACAAAACAACTTCAATTTACAGCTACAAAATATAAAAAATAAAAAGAAAAAACGAACTCGCCCTCGCTCACTCGTCTCAACATCGCCATCACGTAGGACCGAAGGCCATATTCCATAGGCGTTGCAGGACAACCTGTCCGAGTTCAATGTCCCGT
>JAJLTX010000046.1:0-113508 GCA_030568365.1 Myxozyma kluyveri
ACGTCTGAAAATTCCTTAATGATAAACTCAGGTAATGTAGCTGTTGAAATTGACTATCTAAGCCCTTATTCATGCTTATTCATTATTATTCATGCTTACTTATCATTATGTCTTCTGGTTCTTCACTGTTCTTTGTGCTCTCCACTCATTGCTATATATATTCATCGTTTTGTCTCTTCTCTGTCTGTTTCGTGTCCAGAATGAACAATTCACTTTCTGGTCTTCTGTCTGTCATCAGTATCAGTATTCAATATATATTATTCAGTTATCAGTTTCTCAGTCTCAAGTAATCTCAGTCAGTTCCCTTGCAATAAGAAGCTAGAGTTTGCAAGTGATAATGCTTGGAGCATAAGTGTAAAAGCGCGTGAGCTTATGAGAGATATGTTGAATTGGTGGAGAGTTACGTAGGTTGGTGATGAGGTTGGTAATGGTATCTTTCATGACGATGAGGTTTATTGTGTTTCACGGTGTTCACTCAGTTAATATAAATTAAATACGATCAGTCAAAAATTGATAGTTGCACAATAATGGAGAGTATATTTTACGACATGTGATAAAGACGTGCTTGTTTTTAATAGGGAGTAACGCGCCGAACGTACGTACTTATACGATTATGATAACTATTTATATAGTAAACAAAGAACGATGCAATTGGTAGTAGACAATTATAAAATACTGACAAAAAAATAAAAAGAGAGGTGCTATTTGTACATAATAAAGTGAACAAATTAAATGAAACACTTAACAATAAACGTAAACACACATAAACTGAAAGAGAAACAAAGACGATACAAAACAAAAATTGGACGTGACGTTAGTACGGGACGACAAATTTTGATGATTTGAGTAAGCGAGCGAGGTAAGTGAGTGACATATATGAATTGATGATTGAAGTTATTTGGGATCTTGGTGGATTGAAGCTATATTAGCGTATGTACATGACGAGTAAGACGCTTAGGAATAGGAAGGTTGAGGTTGAGAATGAACTCTAATTGAAATTATTCAAATAATTTAAATCTTCTTGGAAGCTTTCTTTGCTGGCTTAGCAGGAGTTTCAACTTCAACAATTGGAGTCTTCTCGTCAGCTTTCTTTGCTTCAGCAGCAGCGGCAGCACGTTTAGCAGCAGCCTTCTTTCCTTTCTTAACATAAACATTAATGTAAAATGCAATGAAAAGGAAAAGGTATGAAGTAAGAAGACCGCAACCATAAATAGCAGCGAATTCTTCACCAGCACATTTTCCACAGTTGGGAATATGTGGCCAGTATGTTGAAGTGAAGTAGGTGTATGATGCAAAGTAAACGAAACCAAGATCGATAACGAATTGAATGATTTGGAAACGAGTGACCCATTCTTTCCACCAAACGCGGATTCCACAGGAGGAAAGGAAGTAGTAAAAGTACATGATGACGTGAACACCAAGGTTAAGAGTAATGACAACCCATGATACGGAAGTGTGGCCAATGATTTGAGAGTAGCAGAGGGCGGCGGTGGCACCGTGGTGGTAGCAGTGAAGGAAGGCTGTTTATTTTGTTAGCGCGTTTCTTAAATAATACTAAAAAAAGGCAACATACTCAATGGTTTCTTCTTGACGACAAGGAAAACAGTGTCAATAAATTCAAGCTATAGGATCATGTTAGTATGTGTTCCACTAAAGAGCTCAAGCGGTACTGTTCGAGGGTAAGGGTTATTAGGATCACATGCATATTTGGTAAGGTAGTTCAACTAGCGAGTAAATGTTAGCCTAGAGATCGAAGAAGAATAAGTAAAATGAGGGTTGAGTATGCCAATATATCAATTGTGTTCTTGCGAGTGTGGTGATTCGATGAAATGATTGGAAATGATGTGCAATTTTTAATTGAGTATTAGTAATTGCGGTACATGCGTCAAGCTAAAAATGCGCGGCGGATAAATTGGTAATTGTCGAATCAATTGCAATTGCAGCCAGTAGTTGAAAATAAGAAGATCGCCCAACGCGTAGGAGCACAGTTGACATTATTGCACCAACAACAACTCATTAACTATCAAACAAAACGGAATACATACGTAGTAAAGAGTAACAATTGGTTGAGTCCATGAACCAGCATTGCAAATCGCGTAGAAAAGTCCTTCGCGGTAAAGAATTGGGAAGAGCTGCTCGGCAAAGAGAACGAGGAGTAAACCGGAGATGAAGGTAAGAGTGAAGTTGTGAACACGGAATAAAAAAGTAAGCTTGAATGGAGCATACGGCCGCATAAGCTCACGGCCTCCGAGGATTACAACGTAGTAAAGAAGACACATTGAAATAACGGGACCGATAGTCGAGAGAGGTAATGGACCTTGGATGAATTCAAACTTGGAGGGGTCCCATCCGAAAAGGGCGACACAGGCATCGGTAAAAACGTCCCAGAGGTAAATGCCAAAGGGACGGTCGACGGTGGGGACGGCGGGAGTGAGATGCATTTTTAGGCTGTCGAGAGCGGGATACGACATGATGGCGGAGGAGCGATGGTGATGTTGTGGTGGTGGAGAGGCCGAGGAGGAGGTTTTTGTTGTCGCGACGCGTTCGGAGGTCGCGGAGAAAGAGTGGAAGCGGAGACGCAGAGAACGCGGAGGAGCAGACGCGAGGACGAGAACACGTGCAAAAAAAGTAGCGACAGTGGAAGCGCCGGGGGAGGAGGAGGAAGGGTGGTGAAGTGGTGAAGTGGTGGAGGGCGGGAGGACGAGGAGGACGAGGAGGACGAGGAGGAAGCGGTGAAGAAGTCGAGGACCGAGGAAACGGCACAGCAACACTCAACACACTCAACAGAAATATATTAGGATCCCGGTCTGAGGCGGAGAAGAGCGGCCGCTTGGGGATAAGAACGCGGAAAAATATGTAGTGCATATTGGGTTTTTACGGCCCCAGAACAGGGGAGCGGCCCAAGCAGTGGCAAACGCGTCTGGGGCGCGCACCTGCCTACTCCGGCAACCGCACTCTTTGCCCTCGGGGAGCTCCCTGGGGACGCAGTATCGCGTGTATGAACATGCAAATTAAACAGTAGAGTATACAGAGCACTGCGCATCTAACCGTGCTACTTTCATGCAGTTTCACTCAAAGCCACACGAGCAGCGCGCCGTGGAAGGCCACAGTGCGCTGCCCAATTCGGCCCACTCAGCCCGCCACGCCCACGTGACGCACGTGACCGCTGGTAACTCAAAAACAGCACCGCCAATATGGAGCGTGAAATGTCCCAACGTGGAGTTGCTTCTGTACTCTGATCCACCTGCCAGTTCAAATTCATATTCAAGGCCAAGTCCAAGTGCTCTACTTTCTCTACCCTGCAGCAGCTTGTTGATTTGCAAACTTAATAGCGAATACCGCGAGTGACTGATCAAGCAGCGGCGCTATGGTGCTTCGCATAGCGTCCAGGCTGGGTGCAGCTACTTATCATTCATGTTCACATCCACCATCACGTTCGATCTTACGGCTTTCATCACAAGTACATCGACAAGTTCAACCAATACAACCGGCAGCTAGATTTTCAACAAGTAGAATAAACAGCGAACATCATTTTGACACACTACGGTTTTTACAAAAACTACAAGACGCAGGGTTATCACAAGAGCAATCTGAAGCAGTACTTGATGCATTTAATGAAGTTATCTCAGAGTCAATTAATTCGTTATCAGCTACTATTGTTCGAAAAGAAGCATTGTCAAGACAAGCTTACCAACAGAAAGTTGATTTTGCTAAATTAAGAAGTGAATTATTAACGTTAGATAAAACGGATTCAACTCAAGTTAAAAATGAACATGAAAGGATAATGGCGAATATGGATAAATTACAAGTTCAACTACGTGAAGAAGTTTCAAAAACTCAATCTAGTGTTAGGCTTGATTTAAATTTAGAAAAAGGTAGAATAAGAGAAGAAGCTGCTGTGCATGAACTTAAAATCAAAGAAACTGATACTAGAATTGATTCTGAATTGGCAAATGTTAAACAACAGTTGGAACAGGTTAAATTTCAAGTTATGCAATGGCTTATTGGTGTCTGTACTGGTACTTTTGCGCTTGTGTTGGCGTATATTAGGATGCTTACTTGATTACTTGTATATATTGAATGTCAAATGTATTGATTGAATGATACAACTATATTAAAACCTAGCAAAGAAAACGAAATATTTAGCATTTATGAACAATCTGTTCAAAAGAAAACCTCCTTAATGATACGCATGGTATCATCAGGGTTGTTAACAGCATGACCAATAGTCCGGTCGTCGGTGTAAATTTCATAATCATTTCCACCCTTGAATGACTTATCACCAAAGAAATGAATAGTCTTAAATCCTTCCTTCTCAACATGTTGAAGGCAGTAAGTCTTATCCCATCCAGTAGGGAAAACATCGAATGAAATTTGTCCGCCAATAGAGTAAGTGAGACCGTACTCTGGGAATTCCTTCTTAAGTGCGGCGACAAAGTTCTCACGAATCTTGTGCTCAAGATCGAATTTCTCGTATTCACCACGCTCGGCATTGGACGCGTTACGGCCAATGGGGGAGACATTGATCATTCCGTTACGGAATTCAATGAAAGTGCCTCTATACATCAATCATTAATACTCGTTCGCATGCAAATCAGCTAAGTGGGTCAAAAGAAGTACATACCTGCGCTTGGGCAGATCAAGATCGGCAAGGTACTTGAGAATGAATTTTGCGAGACCATTGTACTTCTCTTCACCAATCCAGTTAATGAAGCTCTGGGAAGCGAGTTTCTCACCGAGACGGTAGGCAGTCAAACCGTTTTCAGAAAAACAGTAGTCGAACATGTGAATAACATCATCACCAAGCTGTTCTTGCTGCTTGACGAGATCACTTCCTCCGACGAAGCCGATGGCGACCTTCTTGCGGAGCTCAGCGAGAAGAGTGACCATCTCGGGCGAGACTTCCTGTTAACGCATCTGTAGTTAGTATACGTTTAATTGACTTGAACATCGCATGAACAGTGGCCTGTGACGTACCAGACGCGCCGGAGTGAGGGTGCCGTCGACATCGAAAAGAACGATGGTGTTCTTGATCTCGCGCTGGTCAAGGGGAAGATACGACATATTGGATGGACGGAGATGCAAGTGCAATGCAGAGTAGGACAAATGCCGCTGGATATATGCGACAACTTACGCAAAAGTTGTTGGTGGTGGACTGGTGGTGGAGCAGAGGAAAGGATAGCTGGCTTCTTTGCAGTTTTCCGGCAAGTGCGCGATGGCTGCACGCCGCTCGAGACGCACTTTAGCTTTTACTTTAATCGTGCACCCTTCACAGTTCTGGCCAGGTTTACACCACGAATCCGGAGTCCCGACCTCACCGAGCGGCGGCTCGTTCAGGGTGCGCGGTTTAGCGCGAATGCCCCAACCCTGCTGCTTAAGCGCCACGGCGCGGCGATTAATTTGGCCGAAACTCCCAACGCCTCTACTTTCCTTAATCTGTGTTTCAATATACTTGTACAGTACTGTACGACATACGTATAACCAATAAACAGATCCCACTCTTAATAATCTTATATACATGATACCGTAAGCATCTTTTCTTCTAAAGTGATACCGGCTTGACATAGAATTTCCAAAATCTGCAGTAAATCTGTTATTGAATATGTCTCTCGACCGTTCTGCATGGCGTAATATATTCACGTTTATGACGCATCAACAAAAGCACTTATAGGAGGCCGCATACCAAATCGGCTCTTTAACAGAATCGATGCTTATCCGAATTCTAACCGATATCCTGCTAGTAGTTGAAGATGATTGGTATCTTCAAGAACGCGAGTCAGGTCGAAAAGTGAGACCTACACAAGACCCCGTGAGATTTGGAATTTATGATGTTTACTGCCAAGGTAAGATATTTGATGTTTACAGTATATTATTTATTAATGGGTCTGACTCTGATCGTATAGGCGAAATACAAGTAAATGATGAACCATGGTTAGTCCGAATAATGAGTCGGGACAGATCAGATTACGACGATACATTTCGTGATGCAATCTGACAACGAGATCGAAAATGTGTGATGTCCGGTGGTGAACGAGGAATTCCGTGGGATCTCTGGCTATCTATGGAAACTGCACATATATTCCCAAAACAACGAAAAGACGTATGGGAACGAGAAAATTTTGCACGCTGGATTACAAATACAGATGGTCCAACTGAATCTACTATTACCTCGCCTCAAAATGGATTACTTTTAAGGGCAGATATGCATTTATAGTTTGATGAATGTAGCCTTTCTAGTGATCCTGATGGGAGTACTTTTAGAACCTTTATTTCGTGAAAGAAAAGATACTTACTTAATTTCAAAGGATGGATATAAAAACGTTTGTTTCGCTCCTGGTATAGCAGAAAAAATGGATGGACGAATTCTTGATCCAGTTTGTCGAAATCCAAATGATTCTAATCATGTACCTGATGAACTTCTCCGATGGCACTTTCGATAATGCGTACTTGCGAATATGCGAGGTTTAGGAGAACCGACTTTTGAAGCAAATTTTCCTGACGGTTATGATATGATGGAGACACTACGTGATAAGCCTTATGGCAAAGAGAGATTTGAGTTGGAGATACAAACGAGATTATCTATATCTAGAAAGCATGAGTCCGAGAATTCTTGAAAAGGTATCGCCGTAATATCATGTGCATATGCTGATTTTGATTGGCGAGTAAATTGGCTTCCTTGTAATGAAGATCTTGGTGGCGAGTGTGGTTGTGGTCTTGTTGAGGTTTAAAATGGGCGTTCTTAAATTCCTTCTTAATATCCACAATAAATATTTATTTCTCTATTATCTAATAAATCTATATACTCTCAAAAAACCCATAAACAGGGAGACGCTATTCGACACAAAAGTTGGTAATCGATCAGAAACAATTGACTCCGGCAGTCCATGAAGTCTCCAAACATTGTCGCGGTAGAGTTGAGCAATATATTCTGCGGTTGCGGTATGGCAAGTATAGCGATGAAATGTGCCATCTTGGTTAGTCCCATCGTTGTAAAGCGAGTTGTGGTGACGACCGGGTGGACGTCGAGGCGGACAAGCGAGGCGGACAAGCGAGGCGGACAAGTACGACGGGTCTGGTGAGTGAGAGAAACATTGTATTAATAATACAAGATCTTCAGCGTGTGCCACCTGTAACTCTAATCCAACGTGAAGCTCTATACTGTTTCAGCAAGTCTTCTTTTTTTCATAGGAAAGATGTGCATTGTGGTATCATCGCGAGCACCAGATCACTTTGGAAAACACCCAACTTGAGCGCTGTGGCTGCACCTGGTTTTTGAGCCATAGATGAGATGCAACCCGCTGTGCGCCAGCAATCGCTAGCGGGAATTCTCCCCAAGTCGATTTTGAGTTGAAACTGACGAGACATCTTCAGATAGCACACATCTTCTATCTCTTCAGCGAACCGCTTCACGAAATGCAGGAGTGTCGACTGTAAAACAGGCTATGGCTGTGGTCGGTCGTGTGGTACGACAGGAACGGACGAAGTATAGAAGGTAGCGAGGCGGTTACCTGGCGACTATCAGGCAGGATGATAATGCAATGTAATATATATATATATATATGAAATATATTTTGATATGTACACAAGGAACAGAATCGTCAGCGTGAGGAACCAAAGAAGAGACCTCCGCAGACGGCGATCTGTGCCCTGCTTAAAATATCGATAAACACCGACTCTGTTAAAGAGCCACACTTGTAATACCCAACTATAGGTTCTTGCGCTGGCGCGTCAAAAATAGGAACATTATGCTGGTAAGACCGTCATTTCTAATAAGCGATTTGGCAATGATCTTGGGGACTCTTCCAAAGACGCGAAGGTAATTTGTAGTTCAGTAAATAGAATTGAGCATTAATTTGACGTGTTGAGTTAAATTCGTAAATTGACTGCAGAAATCGAGGCTTTGATGAGATTTCAAGACTTGAGAGTTGAGACTTGCGATTTTAAAGTGATATTTCAGAGCAATTCATGTAGAATGACGGTGACGATGACCATGAATGCAACGATGGCAACGAAGGGAACGATGAAAGAGAGGAAAGAATGGTGAAAGTGAGGAGAAGAGAGTGAACATATTTTGAAGTTTAAGGAGACACGCACGCGACTGTAATCTTGCGATCTGGAGGTCGCACAAAGGACGCCGTCTGCTTAGAACTCAATCAACAGCGGCTATATCAAGCAACAACCACAACACATACACAAAGAAATCCATCACAATTGGCACGAGGCTCATGAGTCCGAGAATTCTTGAAATGGTATCGCTATATTATCATGTGCATATGCTGATTTTGATAGGCGAGTATATTGGTTTCATATGGAGTAATGAAGGTCTTGGTGGTGAGTGTGGTTGCGGTCTAGTTGAGGTTTAGAATTGGCGTTCTTAAAGCCCTTAGTAATATCCAAAATTAATATATTTAGTTCTCTATTAGCTAATAAATCTATACGCTCTGTATTCACTGCGAGAAAAATAAAAGAAGTACGTGGTATCGTATGTCTGAGCGGTTTTGTACTGGCTTCTCGTGGAGTTGCTGGTAACTTACATAGAACGACATAGTTATAGTTCCACAGCGTATACGCAATCTGTCGCACAAACTCATTATTTCACATCTACTTTTACATGAAATACTGTACGATAGAACTTCAATATGTACCTGCAAGAGCAAGCGATGCCACGATACCCTCATTAGTCACGCCGCTTACACAAAAGGCCGAGCCGTTTCGAGATCCGGTGCTTCCTCAGCTTCGAATGTCAGCGGCTTCTCTCACGTGGTCTACCTACTATACTCAACAGTCTGTAGCTATATCTCCTACAGACCTCTGTACTTCGATTTCTTTCTTCATTGGTAGCTGCAGTGGAAGCTGTGACGTTTGGTATCAGATCAGAGGAGGCGTTCTATTGTCTTTGTGATAGAGGTGCGTATTTCATTACATCTATAATAATCATTCACTGCTCATTACTTCAAGAGTTGATGAGAGTGGCGAAAATATAGTCATATACTAATCATCAACAGATTTTCGATTCAATATCATATCATTGACATTCGTTTCTTGATCTTACTTCGTCACTCACCATGGCTTCTCAACGCCTACCTGTAACGTCACTTTTACGTGCGTTTACTCGTTCTTCAATACTTCCAACTTCACCTCGTTTCTATTCATCTTCTGTATCATGTTTATCAAAACGAACTCTTGCTATTAATTCCTTAGTCAAATCATCTTCTTTCATGATGACTAGAGGATATGCTACTGGATCTCGTGGATTTGGACGATTTAACGGTGAAGGGAAACCGCCGAAGAAGGATTCCGGTCAGTATTAATATTCTTACTTTTGGTGAAAATGGCGCTAATGAATATAGAGGAGGAACATGAGAAGAAGGAAAATGACGAGGAGATGCGGTCTAAACACAATTCAAACTCCAAGCGTGAAGAGCGCGACGAGAAAAAATCGGACGACTCATCACGTCCATTTGGTAATTTTGGAAATTTCGCAAGTGGCGGTGGTAAATCCAATGGACCCAAGAAACCAAATGCGAACATTGAATTCAATATTCCACCAGTTTCGCCATCTATTTTATTTTTAATTGGAATTGGAGCTTATCTTACTTATGGATTACTTTCTGATCGTGCAGGTGGTCGTGAATTAACTTGGCAAGAATTCCGTGTTAGTTTACTTGACAAAGGATTCGTTGAAAGATTAACAGTTATCAATCGTAATTTTGTTAGAGTTACATTAAAGAATTCAGCAGATCCATTAGCTCAAGGATCAAATTGGTATTTCACAATTGGTTCAGTTGATGCATTTGAACGTAATTTAGAAGAAGCTCAAAATGATTTAGGTATTAGACAAACTGAAAGAATCCCTGTTGCGTATCTCGATGAACGTGGATTTTGGAATTTTATTATGGCTACTCTTCCAACTGCTTTACTACTCTTTGGACTTTGGTATATGACTCGTCGTCAAGGTGCATCTGGACCTGGTGGTGGTTTATTTGGTGTTGGTAAATCTCGTGCTAAATTATTTAATCAAGAAACTGATATCAAGATGCGTTTCAAAGATGTTGCTGGTATGGATGAATCTAAAGAAGAAATTATGGAATTTGTTAAATTCTTAAAAGATCCTCAGAAATATGAGCGTTTAGGTGCCAAGATTCCTCGTGGTGCTGTCCTTTCAGGGCCTCCTGGTACAGGTAAAACACTTTTGGCTAAAGCAACAGCAGGAGAAGCTGGCGTTCCATTTTTATCCGTTTCAGGATCCGAATTTGTTGAAATGTTTGTTGGTGTTGGAGCAAGTCGAGTTCGAGATTTATTCAAGACTGCAAGAAAAATGTCACCATGTATTATTTTCGTTGATGAAATTGACGCAATTGGAAAAGCTCGTGGTAGAAATGCTTCAATGGGTGCAAATGATGAACGTGAATCTACACTTAATCAACTTTTAGTCGAGATGGATGGATTTCAAACATCAGATCATGTTGTTGTCTTAGCAGGTACAAATAGACCTGATGTTTTAGATCCTGCATTAATGAGACCAGGTAGATTTGATAGACATATTGCAATTGATTTGCCTGATGTTGAAGGACGTAAAGCAATTTTTGAAGTTCACTTACATAAAATCAAGACATTTTTGGATATTGATAATTTATCAGGTAAACTATCAGCCTTAACCGCGGGATTCTCTGGTGCTGATATTGCAAATTGCTGCAATGAAGCAGCATTAATTGCAGCAAGAAGACTTGCAAATTCAGTTGAAATGATTCATTTTGAAGCTGCAATTGAACGTGTTATCGCTGGTATTGAAAAGAAATCTCGTGTTTTAACAAAAGAAGATCAACGTACAGTTGCATTTCATGAAGCTGGTCATGCTGTTTGTGGTTGGTATTTAGAATGGGCAGATCCGTTATTAAAAGTATCAATTATTCCTCGATCAATTGGTGCATTAGGATATGCACAATATGCACCAGCGGATAATATGTTAATGTCAGAAAAACAACTAATGGATAGAATGACAATGACGTTAGGAGGACGAGTTTCAGAAGAAATGCATTTTCCAACAGTTACATCAGGTGCAGCAGATGATTTAAAGAAAGTAACTAGAATGGCTACAATGATGGTTACTAAATGGGGAATGTCGAATAAAGTTGGATTAGTTCATTTTGATGAAGGTGAACAATCATTTAATAAACCATTTTCAGAAGAAACTGCATCATTAATTGATGATGAAGTTCGACGAATTGTTAAAGAAGCTCATGAAAAATGCGTTGAATTATTAACAACTCATAAAGAACCAATCAGATTAATTGCAGAAGAATTATTAACCAAAGAAGTTATTTCGAGAGAAGATATTGTACGATTACTTGGACCAAGACCATTTTCTGATAGAAATGCAGCATTTGAGAAATATGTTGCTGGTAAAAAAGAAACTTCAAATCAAGAAATTGATAATAATCCCCCTCCTTCGTCGTCTGTTCAACCTGACACTGGTAATATTGAACCTGAACCAGTCGCTCCTTAATTTAATTTTAAATTAACAATCTCTTTCATTGTTCATTTTTTATTTATTTGTATTTAACGTTTGTTGTATACGTATTGTCGTTCATTTAATTGTTATTTTATCACTCATTTGTTGAAATTTGTTTAACTTACTACTTGTGTAATTTTGAGTATATATGATATTGAATTTCTGTACATAGCTTGTTAAAATATATTTTACTCAATTAAAATTTTAATTTAATTACGGTAAATCTGTGAATTATACTGCAGTGGCTACGGAGTAGGTATAGTGACAATTTAATTTGAATTGATGCCATATAGACTTTGATATGAATAAATGATGAATGTAAACAACATAAAACAAGGACGATAACGATAACAAGAACAAGAACAGGAAGAACCAATAACACGCAAATAAATACATTAAGAAATAAAACAATACGACGTAACAAGCATAAAACTAATAAAAGTATAGTAAGATAAAATTAAAAAGCATAAACGAAGAAACCATAGATATAACAATAAACGATTGGAAGTTGAACATGAACTAAACACCCACCATTATCACGATATAGACAATTAAATTTGATTTTTATTTTTGGTTTTTTTTTTACGTGAAATAAAAATAAAATAGAAGAGAAATGCCAAAACGGATTCCGTTAAAGAGACCAAAAATAAAATAAAGAGTAAAATGAAATAAAATCAGTTGATTTGATTTAACTTAATAAGATAATAAAGAATAAGTTGAATTGAATTGGTAGAAATTAATAAAAGAAAGGACACAGAGACACCTTATTGAAAATTCAAAATCGCCTTATAACGCACGTAAAACGAAGAATCAGATACACACATATACCATTTGTGGAGCCAGAACCACTACCGAGTGAGGATTGAGAGTTGACTTTTAAGTTAAATATTGACGCCTGTGGATTTAAATTCAGATAAAGGACAAAAAAGGGACAATAGAAGGAAGTAAAACATGAGAGTCGACTGTGCTAGTGAATGTATTACTCTTCCATTTTTCCGAAAACACCGACATCTTCATTCTCATCGTCGTCACGTAAGACTGAGTCATCTTCGATATCAAACATGTTTTCATCAGCCGAATTTTCACGAGACGATCTACTGTTTCTCGAACTTTCACTATGATGATGTGCGCGTAGCTCAGCAAGTTCATCTTCTTCAGTCATTGAAACTAAAATCGATGCTGCTTCTAGTAATTGAACTTGCTGGTGCTTGGATATCAGTAATTTTGACGTCATGGTCCATTCGGGCGTATGTTCCCACCTAAAATAATAAAAAAGAAAACATTAGCAAAATCGCTTGGTGTCATATTAACAACTGACTGCATATCCGCTGCAATCTCGCTTGCTCGCTCCACGGCAACACGATTCGTCATTCCTAATGCAGTCTCGGTTGTAGTTGCGTGCCTGCGTGGAGATGTTGCTCGAGAAGGGGGGTAGATGAGGTGCGCGCAGCCCCAGAACAAGACACGTGACGGACCCTAACAAAGCACTAAATTAAATTGGTGCGGAGGAATGCGGAACAGACGAGGCGCAAGGTTCGACGAACTTCGAGGCCGAGCCCCGGCAGAAATAGCCCGCCGCGCTGCGAGCGTCGAGAACCGCGCAACCAACACAGCGCAGAGCAACCGCTGGCAACGCCAACGCCAACGCACAGCTGCGACAGCGATGCAAAGCGGTGCACTGGCGGTGGCGCAGACGACGCCGACGCTCCAGCACTATCAGCAGCACCGTACGCCGTGCGTGTCGAAGTGTCTGTTGTCGACGCGCTTCCACAGTGTCAGCGTGCAGCCGCGTACCGTACGATGACCCACACAAAACAGGTGCAGCATTGCACAATCCACGACCGTAAAGCAGAGTAGAGAAAGCGAGCAGAGCAGAGAGATTGCAGCAACGATGGGATCAGTAGATCAAAGAGTAGGTACTTACAGATGCTTTGTGAGGCAACTGATGTGCTTGTACCCTTTGCCGCAAGTCTCGCACTTGACGTCCTCCTTCAGTCGACCAGACGTAGCCTCGCCTTCGGAAAATCTCCGCGCGGCAAGGATACGACGGGAGAGTGACGATGAACCGCCGAGTGAAGACGAGACAGATGATGGCGGTGATTGGTAGGATGCAGAGGATGCGGAGGAGGAGGAAGACATTGAGGGAGACATGGCCATGTGGCTGTTATGCGACGAGGAGCCGGACGCGTGAGATCGAGCACCGGGAATCGAGTATGGAGCTGCAGCGGTGACCGACGAGCGTCGTCGCGACGACGCCGATGCGGAAGAGGAGATGAGGTCCTGTGGGGATGCGGATCAGCATGGATTGCAAAGGGCGCGTCGCGTCTTGGTCAGGCGGTCATAACAAGCAGCAACGTACGGTCAGAGCAGCCATTGCGAAGAGACTAGCTGGCGAAGGCAGAAAATGTGAATGTTAGAGCAGCAGAAGCAGCGGTAGCAGCTCCTGGTGCTGCGATGAGCGATGGATGCACGACGGCGGCGAGGAGAACGAGCGACGTGGGCGACGTCGAGAGTGGCCCGCGACTTGGACTGCGACGATGCGGCAGGCTGGCGGCGAGGACGTAAACACGGGGGCCGTGAAGCGCGAATGCGGACGCGATGCGGTGCGATGCGGTGCGATGCGATTGCGGATGCGGAGTAGCTGCAGCTGCGATGGCAAGCAATTCGGTGGTCGCGATGTATGGTTGCGGTTGCTGGATGGTCCGCAAGCAGAAGCGATGGATGACGATTAATTAATTGTTGAGAAGGCCAAAGCCAAAAAAATCGAGGCCGAGGCGGATTTTGGATTTAAAGCGACGGCGCCGGGATCAGCGCACGTGACCTGCCCCAGCCTGTCTATCGTACTGTATTTATTTTTGCTGCAGCGCCGCTTTTGGCGCTCGGGCAGGCCGTGTCCCGAAGCGGATGCTTTGTTTATGTGTGGGATATATGCGGATTTCAACCAGCTTTAATGCGTACAGTACTTGCTATCCAGCATACGGCATGGTTTTAAACGCCCGCGAGCACTCGTTTATAACATAGCGAGAAGCTGTTTACTTGCACGCGCTTTGCCCTTCAGCTCGTCGTGTTCTCTGCCCTGAATCTAAGCGACGCTGTGACATCACTGTTCGTGACAGCCGTCCAGTTAACCGCCCGTCACCACGGTCTCGTCTCACTCAACGCCGCGTTAAGATCGGCCACGAACTACACGCGGTCTGCACTACTTTAATTCATAATTGTAATTGATTAACTTAATCACATTCATATCTATGCATATAAACTACATCCCCCACATATCCAGCATTGACTTTGGTTCTGCCTTCTTAACCACTTCAACTTTATCAACAAACTTCCAATGCGCCACTAAATCCAGCGCAAGCAAGTCACATCCCATCCGATCATATAGTTTAGCAGTCCTTAAAACAAAATTCATTTCCATCTCCGGTGTAATTCCAAATATATTCTTACCACCTTGAGGTCCTTTTTGTAATTCATCTCTTAATTTCCGATAAAGAACAACTAACACTGGATCTTCAACTAAAAATGATCGCCGTTGTAAATCAAGTGTTGCATCTTGCCCATCTTTTAATAAATTGACTTGTTCTGACAAGACTCCTGCTTCTTCAAGTGTTGATCCAATAATACATTTAAGAGCCAAATCCTCTCTACCAAGTTTCCAGCATGCCCAACTTGCAAGCCATCTGTCTGATGTTCTATAAGCTAATGGTAATACTTCATTTCTCAATAACTCTTTAAAAATTGGTCCGTCATCTTCATTACCACTTTCATAAACTCTTGTAATTGCAATCGCAAGCTGAATATCATGTAAATTTCGAACACAAACACTAACTGCATCTTTCAAACTATCTCCTAGTAAGAAAAATGCGGCTGCATATTCATATCGCTGTTTACTTAATAACACATATGCATTCTTTAGCGCTGCACTTTTCCATCTTGGTTCTGAAAAATTATTCGCAAGAAATCTCATCATTGTCGGTTGTTCTTTATGATATGCTGCCATTCTCCATAATCCCAATAGAACTTGTTTCTTTTTCAGCGCAACGTAGTATAATGTACAATCAATTGGATTCCTTGGTTCGGACGATGTATACATTATCCTTGCCATATTTTCAAACTGTTGCTTAACAGCTTCAGCACTATTCAACCACACAAACATACCTGATTCTCTAGCTTGCTGCCAGCCAACTCTACCATTATAGCCCCTGTTAACCAAATCAACTAAGATTTCCTGAGAACCGGAATGGAAAGCCCAAATATGATCACGATAAGGCATTTGTTGCATAGATTCTTTATGCATTATAAATAATCTCAAAGCTAATAAATATCTAATACCATTTTCATCTAATGATCTTCTATGTTCTTCAACCTGTCCCATACTTTCAATCATTGCAGCTAAACTAATTTGTTGATGACTTGTAAGATACGGTAATGAAACTTTTGTGAGATATTCATTTAATGCACTTGCTGTCTTTTCACTAAACGTATCATAATCAACTTCATCTTCATAATTACTTGCAAATAATTGTGCATATTTAGCTGCTCTTGAAACTGCCGTTGTAGGTTTATTATTTTCAACAATTTGCCCATCTGCTAATGCCATAAATTCTTCTGCAGTAATTCCTAAACTACTACTAACATCCGCAACATTATTATCAGACGGTGCATTGAATTTTAATTCTTTTAATAAATTAACTAATAATTTTCTGACTGGTTCTGTCTTTCCACTAAATATAGACTGTGCAATAAACTGTGGATGATATAAGGGTAATGGTCCATTTAAAATTGAAACAATATCAAATATACTTCCAACACTTAATTTTTGTGATGAAACTCCCAGTGCTTTTACTGCACTTTGCATATCAATAGTTTTATCATGTGTAAATAATTGATTACCTGATCCAATAACAAGTGTACCATCATCTAACCAAATTGAATCACTAATATCTCTAGGTATATATGGCCTTACATCAATTTCTCTAAATGAAGCCCAAGCTGGTAATTCTTTCGTATAGTCAAATCGCAATTGACTGTATAATCTAACTTTACTTGGAAATCCAACTGCAAGTATACTTTGTGAATCAGGTGTATATGTCCAATCTAAATCTGTAATATTTTCATCTTTACCAAATTCTTCCTCAAGTTCAACATGTTCTCCACCAATATCCCAAATTGTTAATCTCGTTGACGCTGTATCTGCAATTGCAATTTTCTTCATCGTACTTGCTTTTGCAAGATTAACTGATTTAATCCCTGTATCAACTCTTGCTGTTCCTAACCATTGAACTGAATTATCTTTAAATCTTGCCGTCCATGTTCTAACTATTCCATCTTGTGTAATAGTGGTAATAACATCTCTAGCATATGAATTCATTGTACTTGAAACAGTCGCATTATAACCAACAGGATCAACAGGTAATACAGCAGTTAAAATTTCAGCTTTAGACAATGGGAATTTAAATACTTGCAATTTAGTAAGTGAATATCTCATTGATAATACTTTAGTAGTTGTACTTTCAACACTATTGATTGAAGATCTTGTAATTGATGGATATAATCCATGTCCATTAGCTAATTCGTGTAACGCATGTCTTTTTTCATCATCAAATGAACCTCTATGTGATTCTCTTCTTGCTGCTGCACCTCCATTTCCATTCATTGTAGTTGTAGTAGTATTATTACCATTTGTTTGACCAGGAAGTATTTTAATTTCCCAAACGATTCCACTTTGATCATTATAAATACCCACGACACGAAATATATCAGTTGCAGCTGTACTTTCAGGAAGTAAGAATAAATTTAAAATTCGTTTTTTGGCAAATACTGTTCCTAATGGACAATTTGCAACTCTTCTTGCTTTACGTCCATTACAATCCCATAATACTAAGTCTAAACTTTGTAATGTAACAACTAATGAACCTTCAAGTAGAATAACTGCTTTTTGAACTTTATCCGGCGCCATTATAATACTTTTCCTTTCAAGCATTACCGTACCAAATTGTTGTTTAGGAGTCCAGATAATATTCTCGGCATGATTTGATGATGATAATAATGCTTTTCCATCAGCTGTTCTCATCAAACTTTGAACTGACTTATAATGTCCTGTCCAACTATATTTCAATTTAAATCGATTTCTAATCGGTTCCGTCGCTAATAATGCTGCAAAATCAACTTCAAAACTTCGAATACTTCCATTAAAATCATGCATTAATAATGAATAGTCTGGTTCTTTAGAAGTACCTGCACCATATCCAACAAATGATAAATGTTCACATTCCCTTGGGAAATCTTTCATGGGTGTGGATTCATATGCAATATCATAGATACTTAAAGCTTTTTTAGTTCGTGATCCAATATTTTCAATTCCAATTGCTGCCATTCGACCTTGTTGATCAAACACAATACAAACATCCGGATTTTTAGATGCACCATCAGTTAAATGTTTCATTCTATCTTTAATAACTCCAACTGCATCTGATGGTGTATTTCTAACTGCAGATTCAGTCGCACGTGTAAAATCCTTGTTATCAATTATAAAAGTATACCGTAAATCATTTAATCCCATTCTTGGAAATACATCATATAAATCAATTGAAGCCCACATTTGCATATATGAAGATTCTAAACTGTCACTTGGAGCCCAAATTCTCAAAACTCCATCTGAACAAATTGTATACAATATATTTTCCATAGATTGAGATTTTGAAAATGGTCGTCTCCATCGTAATCCTGTTACTGCTCTTGGATGTGCAAGATATGAGAAATCAAAATCGACAGCTGTGGGATCATATGAAAATCGTCGCCACACTTTAACTAATTTATCATTTTTACCAACTGATGCTGCGAAGAATGCGTCGAATGAAAATGCTGATAGCATTGCAGGTACAGCGAGTCTATTCAATTTCAATTAGCAATTAGTGTTAAAATGATTTAGAGAAGAACATACTCTTTACGCCACAGTCTACCAACTCCATTCTTGGATACTCTCCAAAGTGAAATTGATTTTCCTGCAATAAATAATTCTTCATCGCCTCCCCAATTTAAACCTGCCGGAATTCCATCATCAATGTCAAGATGAATCGTTGTACCCAATGACCACTACATTTGTTAACCGCCGTTCTCTTATATAAACCAGCTGAATAGAAGCACTTACTTGAACGTATTTAGATGGAGCATCATTTGGTTGGAATATAAGTACTTTTGGACCGGAAACAACGGCAATCTATATAATTAGTATGCATTCACTTTAAGCAAAGTAATCTCAGCATACATATCCTCTTGCTTCTTCAATTTCAACAGCACCACCATCTCTATCAAGATATATAGTTTGTCGTAATCCACCCGGATTAGATAATATTACAAGATTATTTCCAGATACATAAGTCTATTACCAATTAGTATATGCTCCCTGTTGTAAAGTAATAAATGAAACGTACCAGAACTCGTAAGTTATTCCAGTATACTGAGCTTAATACTTGCGGTAGTGCATTTGGCCGTCCTGGATGTAATCCAGCAGACGCCATTTTATATTATATTAATTATATTCACAACTTACAAATACAATTAGATCGAATTGATATTTTCAGTTTGTAATTGAATTTAAATGGAGTTTAAGGTAATCCAAACACTTATCGCACAGAATCCAAACGTAATCGTAATCTCCCTTACCAACAATTCATCACTTTTCAGATCAATTTTTTATGTAAATACTTAATCAATCAAATAGTAGTCATACAGTAAATTGATCACTATGTCCTTTTATCTGAATCGTATCAGATTGGCATTGATACAAGTCCTATCTTTATTATCTATATAACACCACTACTCACAACGCCCACTCACAGTTTATCGTATTCCTCGCTCACTCAATCAGAGTTTTGGGAGTTACGGCAAAAGCCTCTCCGGCTTTCAAGCTTCTCCGGTTTTCGAGCTTCTCAGACTTGAAGTCTCCCGCCCTCGAAGTTCACGAATGCATTCGAAGTGTTATAAATTCAAATGTATTAAGACTAGCCCCTTGGCCAGCCTACGGCCGTCCTTAAGGGGCTAGTCCGCAGGGCAATAGTGTGACGCAAAGGTACGCAGAGGGTTGAGACGGGGCGGTAGTGTTAATTCTAATTGTCTTTCTGTTTTGTATCCAATCTTCTTATTATTATTCATGATTATGCTCATTCTGTTTGTCTCTTATCACTCTTATTATTCATTGCCATTTTAACTTTTGCTTCATAAGGTAGGTCTTGTTGTTTATAGTAAATAAACATCCGATACAAAATTAAAAAAAAAAAGGGCTTTGATAGGGCTTTGATGATAGGGCTTTGATAGGGCTTAAAATTTAAACCAGTGCAAAACTCTACCGAACAACTACCGCGTAGTCTCCACCTCCTGTTCACCAGCACCGCCCTCTACCCGTGCTGTCTCCTCTTCCTTTGGTACTCCCCTGTCATCCTTCGAGCGTCTCCCTCAGCACTTCTGGATTTTCCCTCTTCGGGCCATTTTAGCCTCTGTTGTATAAATAAGTCCAATAGAGCTTTGATTTCCTGTTGGAAATCTTCCATCATCCATCTTTTAAGGTATTCAACGAATTTGAAAAACTCCTGGATCCCGCCTTCATTTCTGAGATTGTATGACCTAATACAAGACATATAATGGTCATCCAAATCCAAAAGCTTGTAATGCACATATATATCGATCGTAGTGCGATGTAGATACATTGAAAAATGCAAGGGCGTCTGTAACAGCCTTTGAGCGCCGCGGCTGCACCTGGTTTGTTAGGCATAGATGGGATGCAACCCGCTGTGCGCCAGCAATCGCTAGTGGGAATTCTCCCGCTGTCGATTTTGAGTTATCGCCTTTCACATGACAATTCAATAGAATAACTGGAAACATTGATGTATCGGAGGGCGAAGTGTAAGGAGCAGCCTCCGGGAGATTGATCGATTCACTTTGCTGAAGAGTCCAAATAGAATTGCTATGTCGTCTAAGTCCGAGCTCCAAGTAAGGCTTGGGCGGTGTCAAATCTTGTTTATTTGGCGTAGTCAAAGGTTGAAGAGGCCAAGCCTTTTGCCCCGCTGTGATGCCAATATTACAACCGTGCTTAGTAAATATTTGCGTTATCATAGAATGAAAGCAGTCTTTTTTATTATTAAGAATTGGATTGTCCAGATCATATTGTATCGCTTCAACCTCTGGTTGAGAGGTGTGTAAAACGCCCATTAAAGTAAGATCTGACTTCCTTGTGTGAAGATAAATAATCTCAATATGATGCAAAGAATTTCTTTGATATCTTTGCCTTTTCGGTGGGTGGTTCTTCGGCCATTGTTGCAGAAGCTTCTTTAAATGAGTCGGTTTCTCGTTCAAAGCCTTTCCACGGGAGCAGTGAGCTCTCTTGATTAGATATCTGATTTCCCAGGGTATGATGAGTGCTTACATCTTGATCACTGAGTTCGCTTTGATTTTGTTGTCGAATGCTTTGTGTTGCTTGTCAGTCGTAAATTTGTTGCTGTTATGAGGTGCCGAGTCCAGACAGAGATGCTTCAATATTGTTATTCGAGTCCGCTGCAGAGAGCAGTTGAAGAGGGCGGTGTAGATAGCATGGTGGCATATAAATCCAACATGATGAGCAAAAGATGGAATCAGAAAAGCTTGTGAAATTTGAAGATGGTTACAAATGTATATGCAATACAGACAGTGCGATTGCGTGTATACTGTACTCCGAACTCCGAAGGTGACAAGCAAGCGGGTTAGGGTCAATTCTTGTCAGGGTGATTCACTCGTTATGACGACATCGAATCTCTATATCTTCCTCTTATTAGAATCGATTATTACCCCCATGCAAATCCTGCATGAGTACGATATATCATTTGCCTAAATTACATATATATAACCAACGCCGAATGCTTCTCTCCATGCGTACATGCAAAATCACTAATCCAATACTCATACATCCAGCTTTCCTAATCCCTTATCTAGCATTGTTTTCCATACAATTTTACCATTTTCTCGTCCACTAGTCATCGTTAATACATCTTGCAAATTGGCAACAAATCTATTATACCATTTCCCTTCATCTAAGCTGTCTGCGACCTTTCGTAATTTGGAAACTTGATTGATTGCCCATTTAGATCCATTATTGAAAGATTCAGAATCAGTTTCAAATCTTGAAATTACTTCCGAGCATGCTCTTGAGTATAATGTCTCCAAAAATTTATCACTACCCTCACTAGGTGGCATAGCTTCCCAATTCCTCAACTCTGTATCCAAATCAATTTCACTTTCAAACTCTTCTTCAATAATATTTCCACTTATAGTCCGGTCATGACCTTCTCCAATTAGTGCGTCGATGTCGAGACCACTTTCACGCCTTCGTTTCTCTTTAAGTTCAGCATGTCCCGCATTATAATCTTTATTTTTATTTGTAGCATATTTAGCAACTTTCTTGATCTGTAATGATTCTGACAACTTGTCGATTATTGGTGCAGCACGCTTCAGAAGTGGTGCTGGTGGTTTAGTTTGAATAAGCAATTCATCTTCAATAAGAGTATCTGGAATAGTTGTAGTGTCACCATAAAGCGCTTTATGTTGGATACCACGAGTTACACTAGCGATTACTGGATTGAATACATTTCCTGCAGCAGCAAATTCAATCGCATCCTCATCATATTCAGAAGCAGGTGCACCTTCTGGAGTCAACCGAGTTATATCCATTGAACTAACAAAGTCACGCATATGATCAACCATATCTTGTGTTGGCAAATAGTGATGCTTCTCCAGTACTTTGCCTTTAATATTTCGAATTGTCTTAAAAGAAGGAAATTGCTGAGGCCGCACATCTTCTGCGAAAGGTAATTCAACATCAACAAGTGCTTCAAATCCAGTTGCTACATCATTATATGGCATCAATAAAACAATCACCGGCGGTGTACCATCCTTGGTCACAAGTCTTGCAACTCCATAATTCTCTGTTTCAAGCATTGCGCGAATAACACTTGACAATCTCATTCGTTCAGCTGAATCTCCTTTTGCAGGAACAATATATCTCGATTCTGACATGAATAACCAAGGTTTTACAGAACTTTTATTAACAAATCCAATTATTTCCATAGCAGCAGCTGTTGGATATTTCAATAGTTGTTCTTCATTTTCATCAAATGGAACGTTAGTTCTTCCGTACATGTATGCTCTCTGAAGACTATCTCGAGGTACTTCCATTGTTTTTATCTCTTGCTCTGCGCGATCGTCACCATCATCATTCTCAGGTGGAAGTTCAACAACATATGCTGTCTCACGAACAAGTCCTTCGCGATGTACTCCAGAGGGTTGGCTTGATTTAGGCTTTATTGGACTATTATTTGCACTAGATAAACGTGAAGACGATCTCGATCTGCTGTTATCATATCTTACTTCTTTATATGATGTCATACTTGGAGGAGAAGCTTGTTTGATGTATAGATAACGTTCCACATTAAACGAAATTGATGTTCTTGGAAACCTATTTACATCACCAAGAGTCAAAGCACCTCTAAAAGTTGGTATTGACTTCACACTTTTAATATTCGGCAGTATCAGATCTGGTAAAACTTCCTCAAAAGAAGCAAATATCGCATTATCATAGCCAGCAGCAATTGCATCATTAATACATTTCGCTAATTGTCTATGATTATTTCTTTGTAGTGCGCTACTTGTAGGTTCATTAGCACCAATTGTAAATAATTTTAAATCTATTTTCGATTCTCTAGCTTTTTCAATTGCGTTAACTAAAAGTTCAAAATCCATTCTCATTGCACAATTAGTTAGGATTGTAATATTTTTTATGAATTTAAGATGACGGGCGAATTTAATTGTTAAATCAACTGCTGCAACAAATGCAAAGATAACATCTCCTTCTGAAGTCGTATCTTCTGATGGTGATAATTGATTTGGTAATGATCGAAAATCTTCAAGTAGAAACTGCTTTATGGGACTTATTTGAAAGATGTGAGAGTATAAGACATTATCGTCTAAATGATTCTTCGTTTCTGACTCAAGTTAGTACATTTCCCACGTGCAATATTTGAAATATAAACCATACCTTCAGTTCCGACACCCAATATCCCAACAAAATCAGTTTTCCGTTGTCCAAATACTTTGATACCAATCTTGTCGTATATATATCGTCGTGCAAGCTCGATATCAGACTTACCATTCGCGCCATTCATGTGGCATTCAGCCATCTTTGGCCCCAGATCCACCACAAATACAGTTGTCTATATATGTTAAAAAGACTCACTGTAGATTAATAAATCATAACTTACCTCTTTTGAAGCCATTGTCACGTTGCATACTATATATACGATAAACTTAAGTAGAATATGTTCTAATCAATACTTACGTGAAGCAAGGAGATCATCACAACACCCTCAGATCTCGACTCGGTCACAATTTCCGTGCGGCGAGAAAAATGAGGCGGAATTTCCCCGACTTCAACTGACTGTTCATCCGACGTCTGAGAAGGATATCAACTAAAAACAACCGAATGCAAAAGATACTGTAATGTCGTCTTGGATTCGTGGCTGGATTAAAGGAAACTCGTCATCGTCTTCGTCGCAGTCATCTTCTTCAACTTCGTCTACTGATAGTTTCAGTAGTAATAACGATAATAAACAGAAGGATTCGTTTGCAAGATTGGAAGAACGAGCTCAAGTGCCACCAGGAAGTGGACCTCTTGGAACAAATAATTTAGAGGTTTCAGTCGAAGATATCATTGCTCCGTTTTCAGTGAATTCAGGTGCTACACGTACTGTTTCGTCAGGATTTTCAACACCGATACAAGATATTGGATTGAGCCAAGAGGACAAGAAGCCAAAAGATTTTAAAGCGGTGCTCGAAGAGGGAAAGAAATACGCAATGGTATGCTGAGCACTGAATATTTGATTCATTAAAATCTACTTTATTTTAATACTAATGTGTACCACAGAGTCACCCTATAATTATTGGAGCTGGCATTGCCGCCGTTGCATTCGCAGCAAGAGTTGGAGTACGAGCCATTCAGAGATACCGAGGATTACCAACAGGAGGATCAGCGGCCAAGAAGTTTTATAAGGGAGGTTTTGATTCAAAAATGAACTCTAAAGAAGCGCTTTTGATTCTTGGATTAACAGAATCATCATTAACAAAGACTAAATTAAAAGAATCACATCGACGAATTATGTTATTAAATCATCCTGATCGTGGCGGGTCTCCTTATGTTGCTACTAAGATTAATGAAGCTAAAGACTTCTTGGAGAAAAGAGGAAGATTACGATGAGCTGATTGATGGTGTTGGATTTCTTTATGGTTTTGGAAAGTTGGAAGTGAAAATGTGAATGCGTGCTGATGAAAAGCAATCTAATATTCTATGCATGGTGCTTTTTGCATACTTTTTTTTTGTAAATATCCCTACTCTATATATGTCAATGCTATTTACAAGGCAATAACAAAATTATTAAAGTTATCGTATGCATATGACTATAGTACATGACTCCCATTGTAGATCTATATTGAGAATCCAGAGATCCTCGGTTAACTCACAACGATTCCCAACCGTACCAACGAAATTACCCTTACAGTCGTTCAGCAAGATCAAATTTCGATTGCTCTGGTGAAAGCTGTCACCATGCAGACAAGATTAGTTCGGCCACTGACCATGCATTCAGCTCTCGTGGAAATCGTCATGGTCGATAGAGCAGCTGCGTCAGCCTCTGGGTACACATCTAACCCTAACCCGTCGATAGTCACCTCCATTGCGACAGGTCTGACAGAAGCTGCTCCAGTCCGTCTGTGTTGTTGCTTATCCGGTATTTAGACTGCAGGCCATTTTGAAATTTCACAGATTTTCCCTGATTCCATTTCTCGCGCGCCATGTCTGATTTATATACCACCACTCGATCTACTGCGTCTTCTCCGACTCCACTCTGCTGCACCGCGGACTCAAGTAACAGTACCGGAGCATCTTTACCTGAACCCATCACCTCAAGCAACGGCAAAAAACTGAAGACTCGAAAACGTCGCCGATCAGTTGATAGTGAAATCTCAAAAGAGTTAAACTGTCTGGATCTGAACTTGCGATCCTCACCGCCTATTCAAATGTCTCATCAAGAGAACTGGCTACTTCCGTGGGGTGTATTTGAACAATCTGACACCTACACACGCCGTCGTACTAAAGCAAGAATGGCCGAAGGATCCAATACCACTGCCAAGAAATCAAGTTTCGGCGCTTATAGAGCGACTTTATCGAAACAAAAAATTCGAATTGATCCTATTGGATTCACCATACCTTCCGATATTAGAACCGCCTTGGATCATATTTTTGCAGAGGACACACCTCAAAGATCCACGTCTCAAACATCTGAAGGATATCAATATCATACATATACATACGAGCCATTGAGTGAAGCTCAAGTTAACTCGATTCAAACTCGTCTTTATAATGCATTCTTCACAGATCAAAAATCACTAATTAATTCAGCAATAGCGGATATCTTCTCTCCTTTGGGTGACGGTGTTGTGATAGGCACAAACGGCAAGGCATGGCCGCTAGATCCTCTCTCAGTGTCTGACATGCAGAGTTTGGTTTGTCCTAAACCGTATATCTCACTTGGATTTGATCGATATGATCCAAGTCTTTGGACAGAGGACCAAATGGAAATGATTGAAAGCGACGCAGCTGCGCATTTTGTGTCACCAACCGCTAATACATTTTTCCCTGCTTTTCTGATGAATTTTGAGATGAAGTTTGACAGCTCCAAAGCTACTTCGGGAGAGTATCCTCTAGCAATTGCAGGCGCTCAGAGAATTGCATCCTATTTATGGATGCTAGATAAAGTGGATCCTAATCGACAAAAAGCTGCTTCTGATGCTATAGCATTCTCGATGCTCTTGAGAGGAACCACAATCAATCTTTACGTGCATTATAGAATGCCATCCATAAATGAGTATTGGATGGCTCAAGCGATACCATTCAATTTAGTGCATAAGAACGGCGTTCAAGAATGCCACAGGTTCATATATCGTTTTAAAGAATGGATGATTGGAGAGTTCCAGCCACAAATAAAGAGGATGCTAGATACACTGAAAGAACGAAACATTCAATGGCCTGAAGAAGAAGCTGGAACGCGCCGAGAAGAGGCAGCGCCAAGGGAGGAGGGCGGTACAGTTAGGGGGGATAGTGATATAGGACGGGAGGAAACGCCGTCACTTGTATAGTTGTATTATTAGAGTATTATAGGACAAACAGTTCAGTCACTATATCTATATATATAGTCATTCTTTTATGGTACAGTCGTAAAGCCGTAGCAAAGAAACACTACGCAGCCTTCTCAAATCCTATGAGTAGCTTGACTATGAATGTACAGATATCTAAGTAGTATAACATCGTACTATATCTGAAAAATTGTCGTTGCAGAGCAAAACAGAGCTTGCAACACTCATCCCGCGTGTAGCCTCCTACCACAGTACTAGAAATCACTTAGCAGTTTAACGAAAATAAATCTGAGCAGACAGGAGTGGCCGCAGCTGAAGATCATGATCGTGATGGCCGGTGACACAACAATGTAAGCGGCGCAGTTACATCATTAACCGATCTCGATAACTACAAAAAAAATGAGTTGAACAGGTCACCTTACTAGCTATATATAAATTGCATCTACTTTAAGTATTTCTGCAATTACTCATATATGTTTTGAGATAACTAGACTGGTCCGGGATTTTCGTATATACAGTAGTTGGCGGTGGAATTTCATACTGCAAGTTTTTTCACAATGGCAAATGTGATGCGACGATTATCGAGGTCATCGAACAGCAACATTACACATCGTCTTCACCAACTGCTGAGTAGTAATTCAAATACTACAAGATGTTTACAGCCGCTAATTCGAAATCGGAATTTTTCAAGTTCGACTATATCACAAGTTGAAGTGATGCAAGTATTTAATCGACAAGTTAAAGAGAAGCAACGAGATCGTGCTGCTTTGGATGCAGATACAAGTCGAGTTGTTGATTATTTAAAAGATGAAGTTGCTGCTCGTTTAATTGATCGTCTACTAGTATGTATTTATTATATTTATGTTAATTATGCTGAATCGAGTGCTAATGTGAGTAGCTAATTGCTAGACAACACACAACGATGGTTGATATAGGAGCTGGATCAGGAAGTGTTGAAAGAGCAATTTGCTCTACAGAAGATCCTAAAGATACAGAAGTATTAAAATCAAGAATCGGTAAAATTATAATGACAGAAATGTCAAGGAATATGTTATATCGAGATGCAGATGCAAGTCAATTTCCATTTAATAATGAACTTGATCTTACTAGAATTCAACTTGATGAGGAAAAGCTATTTAATCCCGAATTACTTTATGCATTAATTGGAGTTTCAAACGAAGGATTTAATGATTTTGCATTTGAAAATACGGTTAATACGGTAATCAGTAATCTTTCAATTCATTGGGTTAATGATTTACCTGGATTATTACAACGGATTAAATATATGTTAAAACCAGATGGATTATTTATTGCAAGTATGATGGGCGGAGATTCGTTATTTGAATTAAGAACTTCTTTACAAATTGCTGAAATGAATGAATATGGAAGAGTTGCTCCTAGATTATCACCATTAGCTGGTACGTTGCTCATTACTATTTTCACAAGCGGCAAAGTTTGGAAAACTAACAGAGTCTAGATGTTCGAGATATGGGCAATTTGATGCAACAAGCAGGATATAATTTAATTACAATTGATGTGGATGATATAATTGTATCATATCCATCAATAATGGCGCTTATGAAAGATTTAAGAGATATGGGAGAAAGTAATGCAGTGCTAAATAGGCCTCATTATTTGCCTAGAGGTCTTATATCCGCCGCTGAAAAAGTTTATAAAGAAATGCATGCAAATGAAGATGGTTCTCTTCCTGCTACATATAGGATTATTTATTTGGTAAGTTTTTATACTATATATGATTTTGATCGAGAAATGACTAATGAATTGGTAGTGCGGTTGGAAGCCAAGTCCAAATCAGCCTTCACCGCTAGAACGTGGATCTGCTGAAGTCAGTTTAAAGGATTTAGCACCACCTGAGTCCAAGTGAGGAATACACTGAATTACTGTGAATTAAACTGACAAATTGTACATTTGTACATAGAATAGAGTGTTGTTGAGTTATATTCGTAGTTGGATGGTAGAACTGAAGTGAGCGGAGGCTGGCGAACCTGGACTACTGCTAATATGGTTGATCCTTTGACCAAAAAGCTCCATACCATCTAACCGCCAAACGCGTTCTTCAAAGTGCCAGGAGCAAACTCTACGCATCTACGCTAATTGACTTTTTGAATATATTTGAACCAGGAATTGATATTGGTTTTTCAAATGACAATAACAGAAGGTATCTCTAAACTATTCTTGCCTGTACGTAGTTAAATGTTATTTCTGGTATTTTAGTTGCAATTGCAACTTGAAAAACTATGACGTGTTTCATCTTGTTCATAATTGGGGATATCTTTAATTCTGAAGAAGATTTTAAAATCGACTTTGTTGCTATATATGCCTTATTTGCATCTTCTTCTTCTTCAAAATATGTTCCGCTATATGAATATTGCAGCACCAGAAACTTTTCTTCATTGCTCACGTTCGACTTCATGTTCCACTGCATCATCTCCTTCACCTTCTTCTTCTGTGTAGAAACTACAGTCCACTTTACGCCGCCAGAGAGCGAAAAAAAATATTATCGGTCCCTCGGTCCCTGTCCTTCGTCTTGTGCCCAATAACGGGGTTTGTAACAAAGATTTCCCTGCAGTACTCGTCATCACGATTCACTAGTTCACGACCATTTACCGACTACAATCTACAACCAATTACGACACTGCATCGAGAACGAATCTCAGATACATAAAAACATAGTAATTCACAATGTCAACAGTTAATTTTAGAAGAATTAATATTGATGCACTTGATCTAGATGAAATTGTTACAGCAGAAGATTTAATTCCTCCAAGTATCGCGAACTTACCACCTGTAAGTGTTCAAGAAATTCAATCAATCGCTCAAGTTGTTCGCGGTTATCTTGGTAGAGGTGAATATGCTCCTGCAATGGCAGCTGCTTTAGATTCTCCTCCTTATACAAGCTCAGATGAAGTTAAGGTATATTGATATTCATTCATTTTTGATTTGATTAAGAGAATGACGAGAACTAATCATGAGGTACGATAGACTATTCATCTTACAACTGTTTTAGAAGTATTATCAACAATCAAGTCAAGTGATATGAGTAAAGTTGTCACTCAGTTATCTTCAGATCAATTGGATGTTTTAATGAAATATTTATATAAAGGAATGAGTGTTCCTGAAACTCATGGTGTTTCTGGCGTTCTTCTTTCATGGTTTGAGAAGGTTAGTTTTCTATTTAAATTCTTCTTTATTCGAAGTATGTGAAGTGGTTGAGTAATAACTAACTATTGGAAAATAGGTTACCGAAATTGCCGGTTCAGGAATCATTGTTCGATACCTTTCAGATCGACGATTAGTTTAAACTTAAACCAACAACACAACAACAACAACAACACGACAACACAACAAATGGTGTTCAAATGGATTAAATTGATGTAGGATTGTATTAAGGAGCGAGTGGTGTTTGAATTTTTAATATGTGCGATATGTTTGTTATATGCATGCATGCATTCAAATGCAAGTTTTAGATAGTTATAAATATGCATTTCATTATCCGGTTTCATATTACTATTGAGTTACGATTACGATTGCTATGCATATTCCCAGATCCACTTCAATTATCACAAATAACAACACCAATACATGCAAGTCGCTATTCTCATTCTTTACATATTAACTAAATAGTTATGAGAGATCATGTAAGATTGATAACCCGTCAACTTCAGTAACAGGAACACGTCTTGATTTTAATTCACGTTTTAATGCACGTAATCCGACTGTTACTTTAAATTTCTCTCGATCTCGAAATATATATGTCATTTGAATTGGTGGATCAGATTTCGTATTTGCTCGTAAGACTGCATTATCATTCAAATCGTACTATGCATTCACCGTTAGTAAAAGCCATGCGAAAAGGATTAATAGAAATCCAAAGCGTACCTCAATAGAACCAATCATCCAAGTTCGTAAATCACCACTTCTTGAACCAATATTATCATCAAGTAATAATCCATCAGCGGATACTTGTAAAGATAATTTTCTACCATCTTCATCAGTTAGTTTAATAGCAGGACTTGATTCATCTGGCCGGATATATGCTGCAATCAATGTAACTATATTTGCATCCCTGCGTGATCCTGTAAATGACGATGATCTAACTATTGTTGATGTGTCTGAATCTTTTCGTGCATGACCAATTGATGATATAGATGAACTTGTAAGTGATGACATTGATGAAGTATCTGAGAAAGCTGAAGATGTTGTGTCACTTCCTGATGACGATGTAGTAGCAGTCATTTTCTCGCTGTCATTTACTGAAGCGTCACCATCATTCCTGGATTTATAATCCGGTAAATCATATGGTCTAAAAGATTCCACTTGCTTAAGTTTAGGTCTTGATTTCTGTGGTGAGACTCGTTTATTCTCTGAATCAAATCTCGATGATTTAGGCCGCTTGATACTTTCACTTAACTCTGAAATTGGTGATAATGGAATGTCATGAAGCTGTTTCTTATCATCGGAACTTATTGGTGGTGTTGAAGGATATGGTCTTGCCGCGAATTCCGACAAGGATTCATTTTGTAACGCAAATTTATGCTTAGTATTTTTGTCTTTTGCATATGCATGTTCTGAGAATGTAATGTATGCAACATAAGCAGCGATAGTAACAGCAGTCCAAATAGTTAATACTAAGACAGCATTGACAAGACTATTGAATGCATTTCTAAGTGATGCTGAAATGCCAGGAAATATACTTGATAAAATAAATCCAAAGGATGTTCCAAGTAAAAATCCTCCATATGGTTTATCCCAAGTTGAAACTACCCATGATTGAACGGACCGAAATGCTTGATATAAAATTTCATGATGATCTCGCGAAATTATTTTATCAAGAATAAAATTTAATTTGATTGTAGTTGTAGTTGGAGGTGTAGGTTCCTCTATAGCTTTCGAAACTCTGAGATCCGTACTAGCTGTCGATTCATTTGAAGGTTTTGTACTTTCTTTTAAATTCTCTTTCGTCTTATCCTTCGACTTATCTGAAGAAGATGAAGTATTTTTGGTCACTCGACTAGGTGATTCAGATCGCTTCGTAGGCGATTTTGATTTTCCAAACGCCATATTGACAATCGTGATCTTTCCGATTTATCCCGAGGTGAGTGTGTGCAATTAATCAGGAATGAACTACTCAATGACTAAAATAGATAAAGCTGAATATAACATATTGATTCACTGAAGTTTTGTCGTGTGAGAAATCGATGCTGTTGATTGGGAAGGTCGAGAGTAGACTCTGTAAGACTGAGAAATTCAGGCACAGTCGCACAAACGACTCTTGAACAGGCAATCCAGATCTATCAATAATCTTCTTTGTCACTTTCCAAAACAACTCCTTCCTAATGAGCAGACAAAATCCCTGGCGAAGTCTATTGTCGTCTCTTTACACTTAAGTACCGTACACATATCTTGCGTATTGCAGTTGGAAATCGTACAAAGCTGAGGCTGGCGCTTAATTAATCGCCCAGGCTCGAGATTCGAGTTTAATAAAATCAGGCGAACGGTAAATACCACTAGTGTTGTCATGGCAACCAGGGGTTAGGCTTACAAAATTGAAAATTTGAACGCTGACGATCAAGTTCGTTCCGCGCTGTTCTCTAACAAACAGCTGGACCCGCAAATAGATTCAGAGAAATCCAAATACGAGTTCATCTACAACAATCAATACAATGTTTTAAATGCTCTATTAATGAAGTAAATACTGATTAAATAAACTAACGCCTGAATAAATCAAAACACTAATCTACCCAATCAAGCGCCGTCTCAAATCCAATCATAAAACAACCAGCATATCAACGACGCCAATGAAGTTAACTCTTATTAAAAGAATAAGAAGGTTCCAAAAACTAAATGTAAAAAAGACATTTAGAAGCAGTACCCTGATGGCTCTGGTAAAAGGCAAGAGCCATATAAGAATTGATGCTGACTTCCTGTCCTGAGGAAAGAAAAGAAAAAAGGGAGAAAGGTCTGCGCGGCGGGATGGGCGGATTATATAGACAGCCAGCTAGGCTGGGGTTAGGTATGGAGTAGGGTTTTAGGGCTGGCGGCGGTGGGCTGGAATTTGTCAACAACGCGACGACGCGTCCGCGGTCGGATATAGGGCTGCAGTGGCGCTAGGGACGTGCGGACCGCGACTGTGGAGGCGAGTGTATACTGCTACGGAGGATGACTGAAATGTCACAGTGACGTGTTGGATATTAAAAAGAACTAGAATAACAATTACAAATGGAATAAACTCGAGAAAAAGATCAAAAAATATATATCAAATCGAGTTGTTGGAACAGCTAACAGCTGAATCAGTGTCATAAGTTTAATACTGTAGACAGCAAGACTTGATCTGTAAAATAAAGTAAGTAAATTATACAAAGAATGAAGATATTGCGTGAGTCATTAAAAAGGAAGAATGAACGCAGTCGCACCGAGGATATACGTGAAATTAAACAGATAAAAGAATAGAAACTTTGCATGAGAATTGGTGAAATTGCGATTGAACTAAAACGTCTCTTCTTCGGGGACAACTTCACCTTCTCCTTCTGGAACCTCAAAGCCATCCTAAAAGTATTAATGTTAGCTATAGTTCCATAGACTGGTAAAATGTGAAATAAACTTACCTCAGTAGTGTATAAAATATCTTGAATCTGTTTAAGCAGCATATCCTTCTCAGGATTCAAAGCTGCTTCACCAGCATCTTGTTGAGCAGCATCATCTTCAGCGATAGTTTGAACCAGAATTTCAATTTCTCTTAATTTATTAAAGTAAAAATCTCTTTCTCGTTCAATTCCTTCAGCTTGTTCTTGCATCGCATTTAATTGAGCTTGTAATTGTGTAATTTGAGTATTTGATGACGGTGTTCTTGCACGTGGTGCTGTGCTTGTAGAAATTCCACCCGATGAAATAGGAGCAGGTTTACGACCTGACACTACTCTTTTTTGAACAGGTGCAGCTGCTGAAGATCCATTTAATGCGCCAGATCCTTTACGACGAGATTTAGGATCATATGGACTTCCATCATAATTTTGTTCCCAAAATTTCTTAACCCATTGTAAAAATTCAAGATTATCTTGCATCTTACATTTAATCAATCTTTCAACTGGAACTGTCTTATCAATTCGTTTGTTAAGAAATACCGCTTGTAAAACTTTGTAATTACCAATATATTGATATTCCGATTTCACATCAAACTATTATGAATCAGCACATTTAAATCACATTAAAGCATATTTTAGTTTAATAATCAATTAACTAACCTTAACTTTTGACATTGGAACATCGCCATAAATAGTATCAAAGATTTGACAATAAACTGCACCAGTACCACATTCTTCAACTTTTGAAACATTAAGCTGTAAAAGATCATTGATCCATGCAACAAGTTCTAATCTTGATTCACCCATTTTTAACGTTATTTTATTGTTTACTGTTTTTTTAGAAAAAACCGACTTGTCTGAGAAATGATATCGTTAATTTATCTGCAATAAACTGATGACAAAGTCAGAGCGAAAATCAACGAATCACATACCTAGCAATAGCAACACCACGAAATCACACGATTTAAATTCCTCAAAGTCAGCAGCTAACAGCTATAGCCTTAATATTCTTTTACTTTTAATAAAAGAATCACCGATCAAAGTTCCATAAACTACTGTATTCCGGATCGCGATTCTGTATACATGCGATAGGACTCGAGATACACAAAACTTGAATGAAGCACAGTAGCATATACCTTGAATCGATAAAAATTATTAATCTACTTTCTTTCTATTGAAATCAAATAAAGAAAAGAAAGCGAGTAAGAATATTTGATGATCTTGTAAGTTTATGCTTGTGTTGATGTTATGTGGCGTGGTCAAAGTGTGGGTTTGTGTTTTGGAGGGTGTCAACGCGTTTTGTCCCGACTGTGTGTTGACGTGTTTTGGCCGAGGTCACAACTGGGAGCCATTTGTGAGCACGGTCTAATGTGTGACCTTACAGCATGCAACATCACAAACTGACTCTGCTTTTTAGTACCGTAAGTATATACTATAATGATTCACATATGGGTCAGAATATTGATAATCAAATAAGTGTATATTACGGCAGAAGAAAGCAAGTGTAATAAAGTAAAGAAAGTGAAAGTCGGTTTCAGTAATTTAATTCAAAAATAAGAAAAAAAAAAGAGAAATATAAAATAAAGACGCCTTAGACAACACGACACAATACAACTCAACACAAGACGACTACAGTTAATAAGACAACAACAGCTTTATATAAAAGCAGTTAAAACACATAAAGAAGGAGAAGAGGTGTGAGGGAAATGTGATGGCGGTGACTTTGACTGTAGAAATAAGTCACTTGTAAAACGAAGAGCAAGTGCAAGCATTACAGAACACAGTGGAAATAGGGAGGATTAGGAGATGAGATCGATAGAACGCAAACACAAAAAGACGGAAGGAAAACAATTTAGCAAGCGCAACCCTGAGCACCATTCTCACCACCTCGAGCCTCAAGGTCGACACCCCGCTCACCAGCACCGGCACGGCCCTTGGCGTTGCCTGCGCCGCGCTTGTTGACAATATCCTCTGGAATCTTTGATGCAATAGCAAGAAATACATCTTTGACGTTAGCACCAGTCTTTGCGGATGTCTCGAAGAAAAGGAGACCTTCCTCCTCAGCGAACTTCCGTCCTTCCTCAGTAGAAACCTTGCGACGATCTTCCTCCTCCTCAGACTCAGAACCATCGTTGCAAAGATCAAGCTTGTTACCAACAAGTGCAATAACAATCTTAGGACTGGCTTGTGCGTGAAGCTCGTTAACCCAGTGGCGGGCCTTGACTAGCGAAGTAGGCTTGGTAAGATCGTAGACAACGAGAGCGGTCTGGGCGTTTCTGTAGTACATGGGGGCGAGTGAAGCAAAGCGCTCTTGTCCAGCGGTATCCCTGTGAAATTAATGGATTAGCAACAAAAAGCAAGGTCAGAAGCTGTGATTAAGTGCATACCAGATCTCGAACTTGATCGTTCGGTTAGGGAGAGTGCATTTCTGAGTAAGGAAGGCTGCGCCAATAGTAGGCTCTGATGAAGAGAAGTTAGTATACATCGAATCAAGTGAGATAATTTCTATCCTCTCCAACGAACCTTTGTTTTCCTGGAAATCATTGCTGACGAATCTAAGAACTAAACTGGATTTACCAACGGCGGCCTCACCGAGAAGCACAAGCTTGACGGAGGCGGTGGGCTTTGGCGCGACAGGGGCAGCGGCGTCCAACGAGCTCATAGTGAAATTTTGTGTGCTGGTGATTATATGAAAATGAGTATAGATGATATGACGGAGAGATGAATAAACCCGTCAAAGAATAGCCGATGATAGCAAGGGATCAACGACGGAGATGGGATGACGCCTCGGAAGATGAGTGGATCTACTGTATCACACGAACCTGAACAGAAAGCATGTTAGTCGGACGAACGCAACATCAATCTAACCGAAATTACAACGCAGCACGCGGTCTAGCCCGCACGGCACATGCAGAACCGCTATCAGGTGGAAGACGACGGCGGCGATGCTCATCCAGAGCCATGCGCCTCTATGCGGACATGGTGCTGGGCTCGGCGGCAGCACGATAAGCACAGGAGCAGCAGACAGAACAAACATACCTGATAACTGAGAGTGGCGATAACGACAGTGACGCAGCAGAGCAGCGAACAGACTCGCAGAAGCGGTGAAGTGCGACGGATGGCGTAGCACTGTAAAGGTACTCAGGAGAGTGGGAGCCTGGGAGGGAAGGCCTGGCTGGCGGAGCTCAGTCAGTCTGAGCTCTTTGACTGATTGCGGTGGCCACGGCCCAGGCGGGCAGATACCGCAGCCGCAGCCGTGAGCACACCGCAGCGGTATAGCTGTACGTATATACTGTATATATATATATACTATTACGTTGCGGTATATAGTGAAACTATATATATGCGCATGGAGTTAATGTATACGATTGATTCTGTTGAAGAGTTATTGAAACTTGAATATATATTGCTGTTAAATGTAGACTATATAACTTAATCTGCATAGATCTGTTCTCAGTTCTATATAGTTAATAACACATCTCTAGCTGCTCATATATATTGTGAACGACGACACAAAATTAATATCTTGCAACATCTCTACATCTTGTCTACATGGTTGTGAATATTTCCTCCGTATTCTCACTAATATGAAGGTTATCGATATTTTCATTAAGACTTCCAATATCACCATCTTCCAATGAGTCTTGTCGCATCACAGAACTTTCACTTACCACTTCTGAAGCTGAATTAGTTATCGTATTATGCTCTAATAAAGGAACATGGTCAACCACATTAATCCATGCAATCAGTCTATCATTCTTATCAAATAATTCACATTGTCCTTTCGAAAAAATTAATTTTACCCCATGTCTTGCCAATACCGAAGCTGACAAGATATTATATCTCGTTCCAGACACAAATAATACACTTTTGACAGTCAGTGTACTAAGAGTTCCATCCGGTAATGCTGTCTTTATATTAATCGTTCCATAACCCAAAAACTCCACATACGTCATATTTGGAAGATGTTTCTTTGCATAAGGAGGCTTAAATTCCGTCAGTTCTGTGAACACTTCTTTGGATCCAGACAGATGATGCCAACATCCCGAGTCTAGTGACCATATGTTACTACTTGCTAGATGTGGATGCTTTTTTTGAGCACAGAAACGTGAAGTTATGCTCCGATAATTTTTATGAAACCTTTTCTCTCCTTTCTTTAGAATCGCTTTTAGTGCTTGGCGTTGGAAAAGTGCCGGAAACACACTTCCGTGTTCAGAATTCTTCTCACTCGTCTCGATAGATGGCATACAGAATTTTCGATCATTATGATCGATTTTAGTAGATGCGATCAATTTATCATGTCTATCAAACACTTGACATTCTCCTCCTAAATGTATCACCTTGATTTTATCATTTGTCAGTGCGCCAACGGAAATAATACTTCCTTTTAATAAAGGAGTATAAACAACTCTCTTAAGATCCAGTGTGCTTGCTGTTCCGTCGGGTAGTATTGTTCGAATACGAGCCGTTCCATAACCTATACAATCAGCAATCGAATCATTTGCAAATTGTGTTTGAACGCGCGATTTGTATTTCTTAAAATTCCTAAGCAATCTCCTACAGTCTGTTGCATGACGTGTAGTTCCTGAGTCCAATAGCCATAATCTATTATCGTGGTAATTTCTGTCATAAATCGGATTGTCTTGTAAAAATGAACGAGACTTCATACGTTCGTATTTTTTGCAAAATCGTTTAGATTTCTTGGATTTAGAAATACGACGCCGATTGTCTGCATCGATTTTTAAATCATTTTTTCGAATTTCCATGAAAAGATCGTAAGCTCGAGGAAATGGTTTTCTCGTAGGAACTTGAGCAACTGAAATAGAGCTAAGGATTACATTTAGAGCAATCTGATTTTTTTCCATTTGATCAAGTGTAACTTTAAATTGAGTTGGGTTAATATTAAGAATTTCTTCGCAATTAATTGATCGTAGATAATTGCGAAGATTAGTTTCCCAGATACGATATTCACCATTCACATATTGAGGAATAGGTGAAGATAATGTATTCATATCTTCTGAATTCAAACTGTTGCTGAAAGAAGGCATGGCTGTAACTAATTAATGAATGAGTTCTTTGTCACAGAAAAACTCACGATAATAGGACGCTAGTATAGCTAGTATAGCAAAATTTTTGACTTAAATGCGCACGCAAGTGATCGACAAAATAAAAAATCTGATGGCACAGTGTCACTCTCCAATCCAACAATAACGTGTCGCCCGTCATGCTTAGTACGTATTCTCGTGGTACTCCTGTAGCAGAGCAAGTGCCCGTCCACGTGGATCGAGAAATGTTGGTGCTCTGTATTCGCTATATCAAAACCCTACCATTTCCTGTCCGAAGTCCTAAAGAATGCTCATTTACTGTTTTTTTCATCTTAAAGGTTTAAAAGATGAAGCGATAGAACTCTTCGAGTGGGTATGGAAGTTTCAAACAGGGAGCTGTCTTGTAAACGATGCGGCTTGTATAGATCATGCAGGTATATATAGCAGTATATAATCGATTGATTACGATAATACTGATATTGATTGATGCCGCCGTCATTTGACGTGCATGTGACTATGCGATGCAGTACTATGTAAAGATATCTGCATTACAGTAGAAACATATGACGTTTGTTTCGGCCATTCATGAAATAATTTCGCACCTATTTAGAAATTGTAGCTTGCAAGCCTGTAGCGTTTAGGGACTTCCTTATCAGTAATCATCGGGTTTTGTATACGCTCGCTAGACTTCTTCTCTCTCGTCAGGTTCCCTGCACCGAACATCCGTCATAAGAGCATCTATTCTATTCTATATACTGTACTTTATATTCCATGTTAACTGTACTTTATATTCCATGTTAACTGTATGAAACTTCGATGCTAGTACGGTACATAATTAAATTAATTGATGCAGTACGTATATATATTACAAACTTTTAAAGGTACATGAAAACAAGTTTGATCTACGATATTCAGGACTTTCTGAAGGATATGATAACAAGAGGTTGCATCTGAGACAATTTGGGTCTAGGTATAATTATATATCGGACTGTGGATCCGTCCTACCAACTGTAACACTTTTTCCCTTTAAACCATCTCCGAACCACGGTCGCTATCGCCATTGACACTATCGGAGTTTCCGCGACTAACATTATCATTTTCACTATGTTCATCAACAGTTACAGTATTGGTATTAATTTCTATTGAGCGATCTCGATTGTGCCCAATGATTCCGTTTGCCGCGCCACTGGTATTTACCGCGTGCGCATTATCACCGTCGTTCCCCTCAATTCCACCTCCAACAGCCCGTCTTATACGTTGATGTGCTCCGTTACTTCTATCAGCTGCCACACCATTGGTATTTACCGCGTGCGCGTTATCACCGTCGTTCCCCTCAATTCCATCTCCAGCACTCCGTCTATGTTGATGTGCTCCGTTACTTCTATCTGCCACACCATTGGTATTAGCAATCCCATCTCGATTGACTCCATTTAAAAAAGTAGCCAGACTACCATTGACTCCACCCTCATCGGTTTCATTGTGGCGTTCTCCGGTATCATTCCCCACTCCTACATATCGTGGAGGAGTTACATCTCTTGACATGCGTCAGAAGAGCCCTGGAACGGCTGCAAGAGTCCGAAGGTCTGTCAGTTCTCCACGGTTACTGATGAAAGAACCATCATCTCCCCAGTCATCGTCATTGCGTGCATCCCCATCTTCAGCACGACTTTGGGTGTCATTGGCATTGTTTGTCGGGTTTCCATCGCGGCGATGTGGAGCGTTCACCATCTTAGATGAAAGCTGTAGAGCGGAAATTTGAGGTAAATGGCGTGCTTAAACCAGATATTTTGAAAGGTTTCAGATGCTGGTGCTGTGATGCGGATCTGCGGTGTGGATATTGCACAGTATGAAGAAGTACTGTAGAATTTCGAATTGGTCGGATTTCGATCTGTATCAAAACAGCATTGTGTCAACTCGAGTCAACTGCAACGACTTTCGAGGCCTTTGTGTCTCTCAAAAACCTCCAAGAAGGCTGAGATGATCACCATGTTGCCTCAGCACTCAAATACTACAGACAATCAGATAGACTGCACACAGATGATCTTACTGGATAATGGGCTGGCATCTATACTCTACCACACCTACACTTCATGCGTAATAATATTACATAGTGATTCATTTTTTGGGTACAGACTATAAACAAGATACGACTACCAAGACGACAAAAACAGAGAACGGTTATGCATGTATCTAGTAAACGTCGCCTTGGACAGCGGGGAACTCAAAGACAACCTGCTTGCCGGTGAGCTTGGAGTAGACTGACTGGAATGACTCGAGCTTGTAGTCGATGGCGGTTGAGTCCTTGTTGTCGAGGTAACTGCGTCGTGTTAGTCCTTGCTTCGTGCTATCATCATTTATATATATGCAATTAGATTACGTACACTTTTTGGATCTTGCCACCACCAACGAGTGATCGGACACGCTTGCCGACGATCTCAGTGGGGAAGACGAGGTCCTCGAGCATGGCGTCGTGGACGGCGGTGAGGGTGCGCGAGCGAGGACGCTTTTGGGTCTGTCTTGAGCGGCGGCCGGGCTTGGGGAGGATACGGCGTTGAGCAATGAAAACGACGTGACGGTCGGAGAACTTCTTCTCGAGCTCACGGGTCAGGCTGCGAAGCATGTCAGTGAGCAAGTTCGTCGAGTGCTTTGAAGACGAGCAAATACATACCGAGCCTGGATCTTGTGGAAAGCAGCGAGCTGGGGAACGGGGACGAAGACGGCAATGGCCTTCTTTCCGCCGGAGACATCAATCTAGAAACCATTCAGTCAGCAGTTATCCACAGTATAACGCGGTGCTACTCTTGCAGTATGCCCTTTCATCTGCGCGGTGTTTCCATCGTCCAACATTTCCAATCTTTCCATTGATTCGTCAACCCATCTCCACATCCTAAATCCACCCTCCACATCTGGGCCAACCTCCACCAAAACACACACCACGCAGAATCCAGCTATCCACACCGCAGAACCAACAGCACGCTGCAACAACTTTCGCAATCGACATACCTCCTTGGCGGCGGAGAACTGCAGTGGTCGCAGGTCAGCCTTGAGGTCTGCAACGGAGGTCTCGAGATCGTAGAGAGCCTGAGCGATGGAGAGCTCGAGGTCGCTCGCGGTGGCGGGCGAGATAAGCTTGTTGGTGGCCGACATTGTGAGATGTGTTTGAACGCGACGACGACGGTGCTGGACGAGGTGCTGCTGGAGTCAGGACACAAGACAGAGCCGGCGAAGAACATAGCAAAGCTCAGCCGGCGTAGCACTCGCACTGCCCGCCGAGCCGCACGCTGGGACTCGCGAAAACGCCTGGCGCCGCACAGCGCCGGCGGTCTTAGGGTTTAGCGTGAGAGCGCGGTGCGTGACTGCGTTCTGCCAGCGAGCTAGGGCTTTGATAAGGCACAAGGCCCTTGTGAGACCAGCCGCTGTCAGCCGGCTAGGACAGGGCTAGGGCGCTTCCCCGGACGGAGCTTGCCGTGCTTGCCGTGCTTGCCATGGCCAGTTCCTCACAGTCTCTGGTCGTCGTGAGCTGCTTCTGTCCGCTCCGTGCCTCTCCTCTCCTCCGAACTTCCCCGTCCGCGATTCCAGTTATGCTTACCAGTACAAATCGTGACGTTAACTGCCTACATGCACACATACCATCCGACTGACGGGACACCGCAGTCTCCTTCCTCTCGTCTTGGACATCTTATCAAGAATATGCTGGAAGAGTTCGGCCACATGATCTAGGACAAGGCACACGGACTTTGCGTGTGTGAAACGTGCCGTTGGATCTCAGATGGCTCTGAGCGGTAGCGTGGTTCAGCATGTAAAGGCCGTATGTGCTGGACCAGCAGCATGTTTCTTGCACGCGTCGTACAAGAAGCCCATCATGGTCGCATCATGTAATTACAGCTTCCTATTTTCTTTTATTTTAATCTCAGACAATGCATGCCGTCCTCTTCAGATTGATTTTAGAGTCTGAACAATGAATTCAACAATAAACTCAACAATGAACTCAACAATGAACTCAACAATGAACTCAGCAATGAACGCAACAGTGAACTCAGCAATAAGTCCCGTTGCGTGGAACACATCAAGTTCATTTAATAGTACGGCAAATCAATTGATTAATGGTACTGAAGCATCTAGCCATGAAAGAGAGTTATTTCCGCCCTTTATTCTAAAGCTAGGCACAGTTTCAGGTATAGTTATTGCGGTGCTGCTAGTTCTTGTTGTTTTAATTGCTGCAGCAGGCTGCGGGATTGGACAATGGATGAAAGATAAGAAAGATAAAAAAGACAATTTAGACTATCACAATATCAATATGGATGTTGAATAACTCAGATTCCATGCCACGCAATGAAGGGCGAAGGAGGAGTATGGGTCGAACATGCGAGTGTCCCTGCCAAGCCCGTAAAGTTAGGGTACGGGGTATGTCTCTCCCAACCGCATACTTCGAGTTGTAAAGAACCGCCAGTTCTATACCTTATGTACGTATCTTTGGATTGAATCTATCTACATTATAACCCAGCAATACATTCTCAGTACTCAAATATTTTACTGCTTTATGTAATTTTAGCTTCACGGTACCCAAAAATACATGTTCTTCATGCATTTCATCTCACCTCTCGATAACTTCTGCTCCGTCTTCGAAGTTACATTTTATATCCATTACTTTTCACATGTTGCCACGTCTATCGAGCATGGTATCATCTTGTACGCGGGACGACGACGGCGTTCTTATTAAAATACCAAGCTATAAAGACAGCTCGATTTCCTCCTTTCAATTTTTCCTCTCCCTTCTTCGTGCTCACTAACACAACAGTTATCGCCTCTATAACGTTCTGAAAGATCACAGGTCAACGCAGCGAACGCAGCGAACGCAACGCAGCAATGATTCCAACACGTCCAGAAAGACCATATTTTGGTCCACTTGAAGCACTTCCATATGTTACGCCACTTATTACAACAGCTGCTACAGCAGTGGTAATTCGTCATTATATTAGAATGGCTATTACCGATGCAATTGCTATCTTTGCTAGAAGACATGGAATTGATTTCAAGAGAGATGATAGATTATTTAATTAGATTTTAAATTGATTTTTATTGTTGACTCAACTTTCACTATAAAATTTACTCTGTTGCATTCTCGAATCCCTCAATAGGAAATCACTTGTTTACTCGACTAATACTTCTCATTTTCATTTTTTAATTTTTGCTTTCACTCATATTTCACCTTTGTCTCCGTCATTTTTTTTTTTCAAATTCACATGGATTTCGAATTTAAGAACCATCCGGCTTGGAGCGCGAATCACAGTCTCCATGCAATTACAACGTTTTCTCACGTTACACCATGTGAATTTCCGTTGAACTGCAGCTCTAGGTAACATATGGGTTTTAATTTATTAATTTTGCATATTATTTCATGGTAATCACATGTATTTTTTTAAATTAAATAAATTATTGTGTAATTCATGTATTCATATCCATGTTGTCATTAACAGTGCAATCTCCTCGTGTTATTGTAAGTCATTTTCTAAATAAGTCATTTAATACCATATCATCACGTTAATTAAACCTCGTGGTGGCATTCATGCGACCATTCACTCCTTGTGGCATACGATCGTTATAATACACGCATGTTTTCCACTTTTCTTCCGTTCTCTTAACGTCGTATCAGATTGCTCACACTCTTACTCCTCTCAGTACATTCATTCATTATACTGTACAACTTCAATCAAAATGGGACTTGGTTCATTTTTAGGGCTCACACTGGTAGCTGGTGCAATTCTTGGTAGTAGTGGAGGCTCACATTCATCTCCAACTGATCGCACTCAACCAAGTCAATCAACTGTTAACAATGGTGGCAGTAAAGATACAAGCCTGAATATTGTTTTCAGTGTAATCGGTGGCGCTATAGCGCTTAGTTTTATTATAGGATTTTTTTGCATTTATGGACCTGAAATGTTTAAGGCGATAAAACGTAAATGGCACAACAGAAGACAAAGAGTAGATGATGAGGAAAATGCAAACGGAGATAAAAATGAGAATGGTGGAGAGTTTGAGGATATTGATATTAGTCGCAAGAGTGAAGAATGGGATAGAGATACAATGGCTGAAACTAAAGCATGAGAGGCTGGAGCTTGATATTCAAGGAACTACAGTGTGAAACTATTTCTTTTGCTATTTCGATTATAATAAATTTGTAGACATTTTAACTCGTAATCTAATGACCCTCGTGTATTGACGTATGGTACTTGATGTCATTTATCTTAACGCAATACTTATGGCACCACGCGGAATCGTTCAGATCACTTCACGCTCCTTATGGCGTATCTATACGTCCACTTGGTATATCACCATCGCTATAAAGCCAGAGCTCACACTTCTTTGTTCTTTCTCTCTGTTTACTTCGTAATCTATCGAATCGGTCAGGCGCATTCTTCACGCAATACGCTCATTTTAAACTCTGATCAAAATGGCAGTTCCGTCAGCATTAACAATCACTCCTGTATATACTTCCGCTTCTAGTGAAAGCAGTTCAAATTAAACCGTATATTATCAAGTTCAAAAAAGTCCACCAACTAATGATGATCACTTTGGCACTATTCTTGTCAGTGTTAGTTTTGGTGTTCCCGCTCTTGCCATTATTACAGGTTTGCTCTATTTCTTTGCATTTATATCTAAACGACTGAACAAAGGAGAGCAAGAAGTAATTGACGAGGAACAGGGAAATAAAACTGAGGATATTGAGACGAACTCTAAGAAGAGTGGAGAATGGGATGCAGATGCAATGACTGAAAGCAAAATATGAGATCATCAAGATTGAGATTTGGTATCTTAAGTGTGCCGTGTTATTTAAGCTCATAAAGCAGCTCTTCTCGTGTATTGTATAGTAATGTGAATATGTGATAGGTTAAATTTTAAATCAGTCATAAAATGGCACATGTAACTCGTCTCGTAAGCGATGATACCACGCGAAATCATTCATGTGACCTCTTACTCCTTAATGTGATTCATATATCCACATGGTATACAGTCACCAACTAACAAAATAGCCACCAAACATACGTCATATTCATTTAACATTCCACCACAATGGGAGTAATGGCAGCGGCAGGTGCAGGAGCAGCATCAGGTAGACGATCAAAAACCATAACAACTGCTGATATTGTTGGGGTGATAATCATAAGGATATAAATTGGAAACAGCTTGGAATTAGTCTCGGAAGCATCTTTCGTGCTTGTCTCGTTATTTTCTTGGTCGTGACATTTCTTGAGGATAAAATCAGACTCTCTTTCCTGTCAATTAAAAGTAAGTAGCAAAACAGAAAAGAGCAAAAAATAAGAGGCGAGGAAGTGGCGAATGAAATTAAAAATGAAGACGAAAACGACAATGGAAAAGAAGCTGAAACGGAAATTGAGAGCGGTGGACCATTTGAGGATATTGAGTTACAAGAGTGGAATCCAGATAAATCATTAAAAAATGAAATGATTGAAACTTGAAACTCGAATATTCAGAGACTTCAGAAGGTATTATAACCTGCTATTCCATCATTGCGAACTATCACAACACCCATCAGCTTGATGTAATCAATAACCTAACCCTAGACCAATCGTCGCGATCGTGACCGACTGCAGGACCTCCAAAATCCTCCAGAGCTACGGTGCAGTACGAGTCATATATATCTACGTATACCGCACATAACTATTTAACACAATGATTCTTTGTGCTGATTTTGAAATAATATAGACTAGAGAGGTTTAACTTTCCAACAAGATCGCTCGTAGCGTCACTCATGATACCCACCAAGTCATTTGGGTCATTACTCGCTCTATATGACCTTTGGTCACATCCGTACGTCTGCATCGCATCTTACCGTCATTATTATAAAGTCATAAATTTCTTTTGTTTTATTTTATTTTTTTACTTACATGATCCGTCAAACCAGCCAGAACCGTATCAATATATTTATCAAACAACATCAAATGGGACTTTCTGAACAGCGCGACTCACGCTTGTAGCTAATACAGCTGCCAGCGAGAATAACAATGCAAATTCAACAGCGCATTTTCAGGCTGAGATGGATCAAAAAGCAGTTGGCGATGATAGCAGTAATGAAGGCTTAAATCACCGTGTTTGGTTAGCAGACATTAAAGCTTTTCCGCTCAAGTAAACATAAATGGCTCAACAAAAGAGGACGGGTAATGGGCGACGTGGAAGGAAATGAAAGCGGAGAAGATGGTGGGAATACCAATGCAAATAAAGATAGAAATGAGAATGTGGATGAAAAATCAAACTCAATCTGGTGCGGCGGATGAGGATATTGAGATTAGCACTGAAAAGAGTGGAGAATGGGATGCAGATACAATTATTGAAGATATAGCATGAAATTTACAAGACTTAAAATCGGAGATTATTGTTTCTTGTTATTCTGCTTTATTGAATTTCGTGTCTTTCGAAAGTAATTTGCCTTTTTGCACTGTACCTTAATCTCTATCCATCGCATTGATAAAGATACCGCGTGGAGTTATTCATGTGACCTCCTGCACTTTGTGTCATACCCACATGGCCATATAGCATTCCGCCATTGCTATAACAAGGCCGCAGTCCCTACCTTTTCTTCCTTTTTCTTAATTTCAAATTATATCAAATCAACAAGACGCTTTCTTCGCTACAATTCTGATCAAAATGGAGCAAACTGTACCATTAGGAGTCACATTCGGAGATGGTCCTATTTCCAGTGATGAAAGCAATGCAACTTCAACTGTACATGATCAAGTTCATTCAAGTCAATCAAATCAAACAGCTGTTGATAATGGTGTTAACCCTGCCGACGCGAAATTGTTTGGAATTATCTATGGCAGTAGTGTTGGTGGTCTCTTTCTTTGTGCAATATTGGTAGTGCTCATTGCCATTGCAATAAGTACAATCAAACGTAAGTGTAATTGGTTTAACAGAAGAGAAGGAAAAGTGGGCGACGAAGAACGAGGAAATGAGAATGTAAATGACGATGGAAATGCAAGTGAGAATGAAGATGAAAATAAAAATGAAATCCAAATTCAATATGGTGAAGAATTTGAGGACACAGATATTGATTTTAAAAAGAATGGAGAATGGGACGAAGATACAATGACCGAAGATAAAGAATGAGAGACTGACATTCAGAGTCGATTTAATCTTCAAAGAGTTAAGAAATCATTGTCTCATTAATTGTTCTGTATTCAAATTGCGTTTGATTTTTATTAATTGTGTGATTTTCCTAGTGTATTACTGGTAATGTTTATTTTTTAAATTAGCCATTTCACCGCACATGGACATGCGCATAACATTGTGCGACGCGTGGCTGCGTGGCCAGAAACCGCGGCCCACAGTCTGATAAGCAAGCGTTGCTATTACGCACAGTAGTTAGAATGATCACGTTGCAAAGTACGTTTTGTAGGGCTTTGATTGGGCCGTGATGGTGATGCCCGTTTTAACTGAGTGATGTAGATCCAGTCCCTCGAATGTATGTTTACCGCTGTCAGCAAACGCCGTTCGGGAGTAACAAGCCTGTATTGATTCGACTTTCCACCCATCATCGGTACGCTGTACACAGCTGCTGTTTATATTTACACTGCTGTGATATCTTGCGATTTGTGAGTGTATTTAATTATTTTGTTTACTGTGACTGCAGCGTAACCAATTGACAACCGCATGGCTGGTCAAATCTTTGACTCGGCTTGCCGTTATTTTCTTTTTGCATAAGTTGGCTGTAGTATCTTCAGGCTGAAGTTTCTCGTCGTATTTCATCACTGCTTACTGATCATTTGGGCTTCTTAACTCAGCTAAATTCTGAAGAGAAGTTTTTGTGATATTCGATCTGCGATAAGCTTTCTACACAGAATAAATGTGCGATGAAACAAGTCAAACAGGTATCTAGGTTGCAGTTCAGTGTGGAAGACTGTTTACTACTTAAATCTACTTAAGGGAGGTTGTGTTTACCAAATTGCTTATTAATAGACCTTAAAGGGATGATTGAACGGCTTTTAACAGTTCTTACTTGACGCTTAAGTTGTCTCGAGTAACTCATAGCATTTACTACAGTGTATTTTACTTTTTTAATGCTCATAAATAAAGTGAGCCATAATCTATAGTGAAGGAACGAAACGATGTGTTATAATTTACGAACAGGTTATAGACGGAGATTAACTGGTTGGAAGTAGCAACTAACACCCAAATAGTGTGCGGAGATCAACCATATTCTTGGTCATCTTCTTGGTCAGCTTCCAATGAGTATAGTCTGGCATGGATTGCCATTTCAAACCGCTCTTTACCATACAACGGTTCCTCACAAAATGTTTCCATCATATCATAACCAGAAGAAAAGTCTGCCTCAAAGATCGGTTCTCCTACGCCACGTATATTCGCAAACACAGATTGTCGAAAGTGCCACCGGAGAACTTCATCGGATACACGGTTAGGATCACCAGGAGTTCGACAAGCTTCATCTAGAATTCGTTTGTCCTCGCCATATGTGCTACCACCGAGAAAAACGAGTTCATAATCGTCCTTTTTAAATTTAGTAAGTATTACTCTCGAAATAAGAAGTCTCGGAGTACTCACATCAGGATTAACGGAAACGCTGTATTGATTAAACACACTATGCATATTCTTGCTTAGAAGCAGTCCGTTTTGAGGCGAGTTGATACTAGATTTAGATAAAACGTTATCTGTAATCAAGTTTTCAAATTTCTCATTCCATAATTCCTTCAGTTGCAATGGGAATATATGTACAGCATCAAAAACTAGATAGTCGTTGTGTGCAATTCCCCAATGTATTCCACTTATCACACATTTTTGATCTCTCTGTCGAACTGCGTCACGAAATGCAAGTAATCGGTTTGAACTGCCAGTTTTTGGGGTCGGAGTGATTACTCGTGGAACAAAGTTTTCTGGATTTACTTCTAGCGTTCCTATGCGATCATAATTAGATATAATACAAGAAGTGAGGGGTTGTAATCTCACCTTGACAATGAACCACATAAGCTCCGGAAGTGACACATTTTCTCGTCTCGTTCATTACTTTACCTGTCTCTCGCTTGCGAAGATGCCATGGATCTCCACCTACCAGCAAAACATTTTTCAAAATCCAAAGAAGCATCGATTCGGTCATGGTTTCGTTTTTGCGAAAACCTCCTATAAGAGTTTCTCCTCTTTGTGCCGACAGTGGTGTTAATTTTCGTTTTGATCTTCTTGCTGGTACTAGTTGTGTTTCCGTTACCTTTGACCTGTTGCGAAGATAAAGGTGAACATTGCGGCCCCGTGTCCGGTCAATAGGCATTTGCATATAGGCATCAGACCGGTCTGCAGACCGGTTAATAGGCGTTCTCATTTCGTCCTCCACTGTTTCTTAACGTAAAGTAAGGTTCAAGATGACGGAGTGAGAAAGAGAAGGTTGTAGGTCGCGATGGTGATGGTGATACCTGAGTTCAGGGTTTCGGGCGTAACAAATCACCTTGTCAGATGTATTCAATCCCTAAGTGTGAGAACTTTAACACGGAGCAAGAATAGCAACTTATAATGTGATAGACAGGTCCTGTATTTGCTACATATCACATATGTATATGTGCAGCAGCTTGTGAGGGCTTTTCAATATTGATGATCATTTATCACGCGGAGCCTAAGCACATGGCAACGCATGCGCTGAGATTGGTTATAGACTTATGTGGTTATAATTAAGATGTGAAGCAAAGTAATTAATGAAATGATCTACAGTAATGCCAGTGTTACGATGCTGCAGCTTATAATAGTTAGCTAGTATACAATTTATTTACATAAATCTCTTCGAAACTTTTTACAGATTCCTCATTCGTCTTAAGATGATCAATCTAGTCGATTTATAAATTCTTAACAACATCATCACATCGATCACATAAATTTCCCTCAATAGAAGCAGTATAAGTCCAACATCTACTACATTTAAATCCTAATGGATTCACAGCTGCAATTTGAATTTTTGTACCGTCATTATTTTCAGTGCTGATGGTGTTTTTTTCAATGTAGTTCCATTTCTTGCTTGATATGGATTCGGTGAATGTTGAGGTAGATTCTAGAATTACGTTTGATACCACAAATGTTTCAGGGAGATATGGTGCTATAATGAATGTTAGTTTGTGTGTAAGCTATAGAAATGTAAAATCGAATGAAGACGTACCCCATTTAGAAAGCAATTCGAACACCTTTGAGTTAGAGTCAATTCCAATAACGACATCAGCATCAACTGAACTTCCCACGGTCCTATACATTACAAATTAATACCCAATCCATAATCAAATCATATAAAAACGAAATAAAATACGTACTTGTTATCTCTAGCAACAGATAAAACACTCTTAACAATTGAATCAATTTGAGAAATAATTTTATATTCATCACGTAATAAACTATCATTCCATAATTCAGCTGTATTAAACCATCCTGCTACAAATGGTGAAAACGCTTCTGAAGTGGAGGTTGAAGTTGAATTTGATGTGGCTTTGATGTAAGAAGGTGAATGATGCCATACTTCTTGCGTTAATAATGGTACAATTGGTGAGAGAATCGCAATATAAGTTTTCAGAATCTGAATGAATGAGATTAGAATAGAATGCAATGTGAATCTGAGAGTTAACATACGTTTGATAAAACAGATTGAACAGATTGCCGCGATAATGTGTTAATTCCATCTGTATATAGTCGATCTTTTGAAGTATTTAAATATGATGCTGACATACTTGACATATGTTTTGATAATGCTTGTATAACTATTACAAGGTAATTAGTATATATTTAACTTTCGTTAGTTTAGGAACTCACCTCTGTTAAATGCAAATTGTTCATATGCAGCTTTACACGATTTTTCCAAATCATATAATTCCAACAATGCAATTCTATCAGTTGGTCTCAATTTTTCAAACGGAATTTCAACACCTTTGAATCCATCTAAATTTCCCAATAAAAATCGGAAAGTTCTTCTAATCTTACTTAATAGCTCTTCAACTCTTTTTAATGAATTACTACTAACACCAACATCAGTTGTATATTCAGCTTGAGAAACCCATAATCTTAATCCATTAACTCCAATTGCAGGAACACCTTTAACACCTGAATCAGTAATTGCAGAAGGAACAATAACATTTCCTAACGATTTTGACATTTTTTTACCGTGTTCATCAAGTGTAAATCCATGTGTGATTACATTTTTAAAAGGTGCTTTTGAGCCTTGGGTTACTGCTATATATGTTAAAAGTGAAGATTGAAACCATCCTCTATGTTGATCTGTTCCTTCAAAATATACGTCAACAAGATTACTTTTATTTTTTCTCTCTTTTGCAAATTTCTCTTGAATAAGTGTCCAGCTTGTACCACTATCAAACCAAACATCCATTGTATCTTTTCCTTTAATATAATTTTCACCATTACTTTTATATTCATCAGCAATCCAATGATTAATATCATCTTCATCTTCAAACCATTTATCAATTCCAACTTTTTCAATCTCATTGATGATATGTTCAACACTTTTATCAGTAAGTAATTCTTCACCAGTTTCTAAATCATATAAAGCAGGAATTGGAACTCCCCAAGATCTTTGTCTTGAAATACACCATTCTGATCTATCTTTTATAAAAGAAGATAATCTATGTTTACCTTGTTCTGGAATGAAGTTAACTTCTTCCAGTGCTTTTAATGATAATTCTTTAATTGATTCAACATCTGCAAACCATTGTGCTGTTGATCTAATTATAACTGGTTTCTTAGATCTCCAATCATACGGATATTTATGAATATATTTCTTATTAATACCGGCAATTGCATCAACCTTTCCAAGTAATTCAATGACGGTTTCTTGACCAGCTTTTAAAACTGGTTTTCCGATTAATATTTCTAATCCATTAGGTACATTATTATCATATTTACCAAAATCATTAACGGGTGAAAATGGTTTAATATTATTACTTTGACATAATAAATAATCATCCATTCCATGTCCAGGTGCCATATGAACAATACCAGTTCCCGAATCAGGAGTTACGAAATTTGATTGTAAAATAGGTTGAGGTGGTGAATTTGATTTTAAAAGTGGATGGGTATATGTGCAGTTTGATATGACATCTGATTGAATATCTGTTAATATTGTTGTATTTTCTTCACCGAATTCAGTTGAAAGTTCATCTGATCTTGCATCTGCTAATAATAAATAACCATGCTTGACATTATATACAAGTCTATAAGTCATTGTAGGACCAACAGCAAGTGCTTTATTTGAAGGAATAGTCCAAGGAGTAGTTGTCCAAATAACTGCATTAATTTGCTTAATTGCTTCAACATTAACTTTATTATCGCTTAGATATGACTTAAGTGAATCCCAATTATTTAGTGGAAATTTAATATAAATTGCAGTACTTTGATGGTTTGATGAGTATTCAAGTTCCGCTTCTGCTAATGCTGTATGTGACTCACAACTCCAATACACCGGACGCTCTCGTCTATGAATTAACCCAGCATTCAACATTTGTCGAAATACTTCTAATTGACGTTTTTCAAAATCAGGATCTAAATCACATTAACTCTACTCTAAAATAAAAAAATCTATTAATAATGTAAGCGTACTCATAGTTTCATAACGATTTTCCCAATCAGCCATTGTACCCCAATACCTAAATTCTTTCATTTGATTTTCAATTGTGTTTTGAGCATGTTGTTTAGCTAATGATCTAATAATTGAAGGAGTTAATTCTTTTACTTCTTCTTTCTTTTTATTTTTATTTGATTTATTAAACGTTTCTAATGCTTTAAGTTCAATTGGTAATCCATGACAATCCCAGCCTGGAATATATGACACTTTAGTACCTTTTAGAACTTGATATCTAGTTATTATATCTTTGGTTATTCTATTAACAGAATGGCCTATTGTTCATCAGTAAAATTGATCTTATAATTAAATATTATTAATACAACCTACCTAAATGAACATCTGCATTAGCATAAGGAGGACCATCATGTAAAATAAACAAATCCTTATCAGATAAATTTTCTTGTTGCCAACTATATACATCATCTGAAATGATTTTTGAGAATTCATCATGAATTTGTTTGGGTTTTGATCGTGCAGGAAATGTTGTCTTGGGCATTAAAATTGTATTTGTATAATTCTGCTTCACTTCAAAGTTGCCTTCACTTTCAGCATTTTCTTGATTATTATTACTTGGAATTGAATTGACTTCAGTAGCAAATTGTCGTTGTACCAAAGCAATAGGCAATTCATTCTTAAATAAAGTATTTGATGACCGTTCAATTTGATTTATCCTTCTCATCAAATTATTTCCTCCTCCTCCATATCTTACTTGACTTTGTATACTCATACATCGTATACTCTTCGCATTTATATTACTTCCGGTAATTAATTTTCTCATTTTTGTGTATTATTTATAAGCCATTTGAAGTATTTTTGTTTTGAGAACGTGATTGTCGTGTGGAGTGGTGGAGTCGGGAGTTTATAGAGTCGGGACGCCGATTTCGGAGAGAAATCAGGGGTAAGTTCTGGGCGCGACCTCGAACTCGGCCTTGTCCGGACGCACCAAGCGCATACTGAGTATAATTTGTGCAGTAGATTCTACAGAACTGCAGCTTTTCAAAAAATGGTTATAAATGTACAATTATGTTGTGATACGTATGTACTAAATACTCGCAAAATGTTACAATGAGGATAAAAACTCCAATATTAGCATAGTATATGCAGCAAGTCCAAATCCAAGAATCGAGCAACCAAACACCAAAAACCCCAAACTACCAAAGCCAAAAACAACTATACAAATTCACAAACAAAAAAAAAAACATACATGCAAAATCCACGCAAAAAATGACTGCATATTAATACTTAATTATTCGTATAACCTTGATAGATTTCACGCATATTATTACTTAGACGTCTTAAAATCCCGCCATTTTCTCGACATTCATTCTCTTCATCTTGTGGCATTCCATATTTATGATAATATTCATCAGAATAATGAATTCGCGATGATTTATGTACAAAATTCAAATGTGAATGTTGTTGTTGTGGTTGTTGCTGTGGATGTAATTTTGATGATTGTGGTTGTGGCTGATATTGATGACGTGATGCATCACTATTTCGTCTCGTAAATAAATCAGGTTCATAAATAAATCCTGGATTACGAGATAATGTAACAGTAGGTGAACTTCTTATGCTAGCAGAAGGAGATACAGGAGATTCACAAACAGCTTCATCTCTTCCAGAGTTATAGCCAGAATTATAACCAGAATTATATCTAGAATAGAATTCAAGTTCATCATCTTCATCATCTGCATCATATGTTTCTGACCTTGTTGATCTTTCATCAGTTGATTTATATCCTGCATTATTAGTCATGGAATCTGCTAAAAGACCAGTTGTTTCCGTATGATTTGTCGAATTATTCTTTTCAGTATCATGTAGACTATCATCTTCGAATTTTTGTAAAATTTTAACCATGAATACAAGTATCCTTCGTCTCGTTAAGTAAAACGTAAGTCCTAAAATTGAAATTGTAATAATAAATCCAATAACAAATGAAATAACTGTACTCCATAATGTTATAGAAGATACAGAACAGCCTAGTGCTTTTGCTCGAAATTCAAATCTTTCTTCGGGTGACGGACATATATCTTTATCTCGTATTGCTGCTAATATACCTAGATGTCCTGGATCTGGAACACATACTCGTGACTATATAGTATGTTAGTTAAGTGGTTAATGGAAATGAAATTATATAAGGAAACGTACAGATGGACACCAACCACAGGGACCTGGTGCCGTTGCTGAGATGCATGAGTGACAAGTCGTAGAAGCTGAGAGACAGGCTTGGAGATATGAATCTGCTAGACTTGCGTCGAGAAGTCGTTGGACTGATGGAGCAATACTGCATGTTGCTATATAAATGTTAGTAAGTGATACGTAACGAATATCGAAGAGAAAAGATGGAGAGACGTACAGTTGTGCATGTCTATTGACGCCATCGTGACCTAGTAAACAAACAGACACGAACAGAGTAAAGCAGGCACAAGTGAACTCCCAGGGTCTAGACCAAAGCCCACCGTCAATAAGCCAAGCAGCACAGACTTGAATACTGCAAATCAGCAAGGAAATAACAAAGCAGGAACGGTGCGGGAGTTAAGTGGATTGGTCAGGGCCAGGGACAATGACGAAAGGTGGAGTCGTACGAGGTCGGTGCGGCGTTGATCTGATGATTTTGCGTGAACAGCCGAGCGCCGAGCGGAGAATGCCGTATTTCAGGCACGTGAGCCGCTATTGCGCGGCCTGTGATTGGCTGCTTATACACTTACGCACCTACTGTAGACGGTCAGCTGAATCGGCAATTCAAGCCTGTGTTTACTCGCTACTTGTTGTATCTATGCGAGATCAATATTTTGCATGACCTGCTTTAAATTCCTTCTCCACCAGAAAGGCAAGTCTCTGATCGAAGGGAATTGCATAAGTTACCTCTATTGAGCGTACCTAACAACTGCAGCTACAGGATATATACAGTAGTTGATGCGTTTATATGATATGTTATTTAGACTGGTAATTGTGATTATATACATAAGGTGCACATTGAAGCTGTTGAGTCACGTAACAGAGAGCGGACTTGATCTGCGTGGCGTGGAGCAGCGATATGAAATGATCTGCTTGATTCGAGCAAGAGAACACAGCAGCAGGACGGTTGTGTGACCGACATGGTATAGAAAATAATAAAACTGAGTGATAAGAATTTAGCCAAATCCAGCCCATTCAATAGAGAACGCAGCGACTTGGTCATCTTCACCTTCGTCCTCGCTTTCAGACTTAGGCACTGCACCACCAACAAGCCAAGCTTTCTTAACACCAGTTCCCAATCTACCAGAACCCACTAAATCCAATAAAGGAAACTCTTCATCAATATCAACGCCGCGTACAAGATAATGAGAATGGTATCTCAATGGATCACCGGGATAAGCAAGGAATTGCGAACCAAATCGAAGACCTGGTGACATGAAGTATCCTCTTGAGTGAAGATATTTGTAGATTTGAAATCGTGGTGTGGAGCGGATTGAGGAGATGGTTGAGGGTGACAGTGGAGTTGGAGAGTGGGGTGTGGAGGATGTGGTTGCAGATGTGGAAAAGAAGACGGCGGTGTTGGAGGTGCGAGTGGGGTCGTCAGTGACTGCTTGCTCGGTAGCAGTGAGATTGGCAATAGCTTCAGTAACTTGCTCGTCAGTCACGTCTGCACCTGCTGAATCGGCTACAAATGCATGACTAGCTTCTTCATCGACAATTTGAGCAACTCCGAGATCAAGCATGAGAACAGCTTCTTCGGGCATCAATTGAAGAGGCAAGCCAAGGAAAACGCTTTGTTGCGGAACTTGAGGTAGGGTACCAGCAAGAATTCCAGAAATGTTATGGTCATTCCTTAGACATTGAAGCGAGTCGACGTCGAAAACGAAGAATTCGCCGTCGACGAAGCTGATGCTGAGTGGAGCAGGTGCCATTGCTGTTAACAAGTTAGCTGGTGTGCTTAGAAAATAGTACAAGCTTTGCACGAATGCCGATGGTCATAATACCGGTGACAGCATGAACTGGGTCTCGAGGACAGAGATTCAGGGGATTGACAGATTGGTAAAATGGAATTATAATCATGTATCGACAATCGTGTCAAAGCAATGGATGCAATGGAAGTGAACGAGGAGACTTACTTGACTCGTGAAAATTTTCAGAACTCACCTAACTGGCGCGTTGGCTTATGCCCTGTGAATACTGTTAGCACTTTTGGAAAATGTACAAATAAGGAACAATTGCACCACAGCAGCATTACACGGCAATAATCAGAGCTTCTTAGAGGTATTCTCCTTTCATCGTGAGGTCGTAAGACGACGCTAAGGAAGAAAAAAAGTGTTCATCATTTTGCGGGTGCGCTGAGTAGGGAATTGCTGAATTAGAATGTAATCGTACCTTTTGCTGGACTGCTTAACTAGAGGAGCACTGCAGCATGCTCTCTCTATGTGAATATCATTGTGCCAGTGACTAGCGAACATGGGCCATGGAACGGAGCACTGTAAACAAGCCAGCTTAAGAGTCGAAGCTGCTCTTATACGCCAGAAGCTGCGTGCTGACCCGCCGCATGCCTAACCGGGTCCGGTGCCGGGTCCGCGCCTCGGGTCCACTTCCCGGGTCCGGCGCCAAAACTTCTGTGGCTCTCTGGCTGCTGCCGCCTCACACTGGCCAGCAACAGCAACACTCGCTCGCCTTCAACTCACTCCGCCGTCTTCTCTTCTCGCCGGCCCCCTTCTCTCTCGCCGCCCCTCCCCCATCCACCGCGCCTGCCCTCCCCGTCCGGTAAGTCTGCTGCTCAATGGCCTGCTGCTGCGCTGCTGCGTGTTCCGCTGCGTGCTCGGCCGTCGGTGCTGCGGTCTCCGTGTTGCCGGGGCTGTCCAGTGGCGCAAGACGCCTCCTGCGCGTCGGCGTCCTCGCCGCCCTCGCAGCCCTCGCCATCACCACCATCACCACCGTGTTCGGCCATCGTGGGCCCCCCAATCGCCCTCGGCCTCTTCTCTGTCGCGCCTGTTCGCCTGTTCAGTCCGCGTCGCGCACGTGCTCGCCGCTGCTCCAGCCAGCTGCAGACCAGCCCGCCCTTGCCGTCTCGAACTGTCCGCTAACCGCTGTCGTGGCCGGTCCGCGTGCGCCATCCGCACCGGATCCGCAATTGTTTTCTTCTCTCTAGTCTTTCAATCACAATGGGTCTCTCCATCTCGAAGCTCCTCCAGGGCCTCTTCGGCCGCAAGGTTTGTCCCCCCGCCCCTTCTTGGCGTTGTTGTGCTGGCCTCTCTGGCTGCCGTCCGCGTGCCCATGCCATGTGCGTGCTACATGCTGACTCTGTTTACTTCAGGAAATGAGAATATTGATGGTCGGTCTTGATGCTGCTGGTATGTTTTTGTCTGCTTTGATGCGATTTGAGGATCGATTGCGATCCGGTGGTGCTTGTTGTACTTGTCGATCCGCTTCGCTCCGTCGTCGCCTCGCCTCACTGCCTACTTGTACGTACGCTGACCCCTCCTCCCGCCTACAGGTAAGACCACCATTCTCTACAAGCTCAAGCTCGGTGAGATTGTCACCACTATCCCCACAATCGGTTTCAACGTCGAGACCGTCGAGTACAAAAACATCTCATTCACAGTCTGGGATGTCGGTGGTCAGGACAAGATTCGTCCTCTCTGGCGCCACTACTTCCAGAACACCCAGGGTATTATTTTCGTTGTCGACTCCAACGATCGCGAGCGTATGTCCGAGGCTCGTGAAGAGCTCCAGCGGATGCTCAACGAGGACGAGCTCCGGGATGCTCTCCTCCTGGTCTTTGCCAACAAGCAGGATCTGCCAAACGCCATGAACGCTGGCGAGATCACCGAGAAGCTCGGTCTGCACTCCCTTAGACAGCGTGCTTGGTTCATCCAATCCACTTGCGCCACCAGCGGTGACGGTTTATATGAGGGTGCGTATTTCACATACTTTTGCTATTTTGTGTTTTTTTTTTTTTTTTGTTTTTACTAACATCTCTCTCAGGTCTCGAGTGGCTCAGCACAAACCTCCGTAAGCGTTCGTAAATGCTAGCATCCAACTCACTATAAGATACTTGTGTTTTCATCAGCTGTTTATTTATTTTCCAACTTTTGTCCTTGATTTTATCTTTGCTGTTTCTGCGTTAAGTTTACATGTTTATAAAAATGACGTTTGTTGTCGTTTGCTCTGTGGATCTTAATACAGAATCTAAGTTATGTTTTTTCTACGCTGTGCTGTGCATGTAGTTTAATGCAAAACGATGTTGTTTGTACATTTTGCTGTTGAATGACTACCGTACATTAAAATTGTTATCTATTGATTCATCTATTTATATCTTAAAAATTTATCGGATCGCATTCAAAGCTCGGCGATAATTATATACACTCCTTGCTCGCATCACTATCTAACTGTGAATGGCCACGAAGCAAATTAAACGCGGCGGTCGAACGAGCATTACCCGGCCGGTTCTCTAGCATTAAATCGTGGGGTTCACTTCATGTAGATAACTGTCTCGTGATCTCAATTGCATTTCCAATTATATTCTTTAGATTACTATATATTAGAATATAAGTATAAATATAAAATATAAAATGACTGAGTCATCCGCTAAACCAAAAATTATGGTACTCGGGTAATTACTTCTATCACAATTACCAGATCAATTCAAGTCGAACACAAGCTGATTCGATGTACTATAGTGCCGGTGTAGCAGGCTTAACATCTGCTTTACAACTCGCCAGAACAGGAATTTATGAAGTCCATGTTATCGGGAAATATCTTCCTGGTGATATGGATATTGAATATACTTCACCTTGGGCTGGTGCTAATTGGATGAGTATGTATACCCGATGAAGTGAATTGAGACGAACTAATGCGATTAACGAACAGGTTTCGCTCCAAAGAATGATGAAAGATTACAAAAATACGACAGAATTGCATATATAGAACTCAAGAGACTAGCTAAGGAACTACCAGAATGTGGAATCTGGGTATGCTATTAAATCCCCTTCAATTCAACCGCACGGTATAGATTGAACTTTACGATAGGTTAATGAAACTAATTGTGAATTTTATAGGAAAAAAGAGTTGTACAGTATGTTCGACCCGAAGATTTAGAAAAAGAAAGTGGACTATTAGGTGGGTTGTTAGATGCTGTACCGTGGTTTCATGAACTTGTTGGAAATGTAAGTACTATGATCAATGGTGTGAGCTATGAGCCTTGCTAACATTGTAATAGTTCAAGCAATTAGGGAAAGATGAGTTACCTGACGGATATGTACAAGGAATGGCATATGATACAGTATGTATTAATCCACAAATCTATCTTCCATGGTTAGCCTCACAACTACTTGCACACGGAGTAACAATTCGATCACGTTCAATTTCACACATTTCAGAAGCATTTAAAATAACTCCAACAATTAAAGCAGACCTGGTTGTAAATTGTACTGGATTAATGGCACGTACACTTGGTGGAGTAATGGATGACAAGATGTACCCCGGAAGAGGTCAAACTGTATTAGTTAGAAATCATGCAGCACTAATGTATAATGTTAGTGGATGCAATGATGCAGATGATGAAATTACTTATATAATGTCAAGACCTGGCGGGGGTACAATTCTTGGAGGATGTTATCAACGTGGTAATTATAATGGTAACGTTGATCCAAATATGGCATCTAGAATTATAAAGAGATGTTTAGAGATTTGTCCTGAGTTAGAAGCGGATGGGAAATTAGATATTATTAGACATGGTGTTGGATTAAGACCTTCAAGAGAAGGGGGACCTAGAGTTGAAATAGAAAAAAAGGAAGAAGGTTGGGTTGTACATAATTATGGAGCTGGTGGTGCTGGTTATCAATCTTCTTATGGAATGGCACAACATGTTGTTGAACTTGTTGCCGAGGCGTTTAAGTGATTATATTTAAATGAATTAATAGATTACATGGCTTTAATAATTTTTATACTGTAATTTAATAAATAGATATGTAACGTTATGATACATTTAAACCTTCTGAGTTCCGTATCCCTTAATACCCTCAGCGAATCTCCAATTCATATTCTGACATTTAATACCAGTTTCAATTTCAACCTTTCCATCCAAAGTAACAGTAGCAACTGAATAACGATCCATACTTCTTGCATCTCTATAGAATAATACTTTCATACATTCATCAATTGCCTTTCTAGCAGTTTCAGCAGATACATTTTTTTCATCACCTTCATCTGAAACTAATTTACGTAATAATGGAACTGCTAAATATGCTCCGAATCCTGTCGCAAGCGATGGTGACTGATATGTAACTCCAAGTAAATCAACATATCCAAGAAATGGTGATCCATCATCATTTTTACCTGCAACTACAATCGCATTCCATAACGGATCAATCTTGCTTCGTCGATTGTACATTACACGTGAAAGATATTCATAAATGTGTGGAGCACGGAGGTGATGTCCATCTTGTTCGTAGTTATCAGAGATACTAAATCACATTAGTAACCGAATTAATGAATGAAATAAAGATAACATACATTAATCGTTCGAGCATCAGTTCAATATATTGCATATCTGATACATCACCACTAATACCAACGACAGTCTCTTCGCCGACCTTAATCAGTCTCTGCTGATCCGTGAATCTAGCCAATGAACCATATGATCCTAAACACCAATCAGCAACAATCCAATCACACATCACTAATAAATATAAATAAAAATTTACTAACCTAAATGATCAGCGGCAAGCATAACTCCATTATCGAATTTCAATGCAATAACACTTGTACCAGTAATTGATGGTTGTTGAGTGGCTGTTGTTGGACCTGCATTTGCAATAGAGTAATCATATGCTCCATATACATCTGATCTAGGTCTACCCCAATTCTGTGGTGTGTGATTCATTGTAGTATAGTTTAAATATTGATTATAGAAATAATTATTAGATCTATTTAAGTCGGATGCTGATGATTACAAACTTGATGATGGGCTCATGATTCGAATAGACCAGAAGCGAAGCGCTTACGCACGGTGAGCTTGTGTAAGCGAAGCTAAGTGTATCGTACTGACGCGTTCGGCTAAAGGAACGCCCAACAGGACAACAACAATCGACGCGTCCCAGTTCACTTTGAAATTATGACTGAACGCACTCATTCTACGGCATAAAAAAATTCAGTACTTCAGATTTTCGATATCTGTTTAGAAGAAATTATCATTCCAAATAACTTTTAAGTCGCTATTCAAATCATAACATATCAATCGGTCTAAAGCGAATGTTCACCTCAACCCCCGCCGGTTCACGACGCGCGCAAACAAGTCGACGAGTTCAGGTAATTCCACCTAATAACGCGTCATTACCACCAGGAGAACACGCATCACATTTTAATTATCAACAAAATATAAGAAGTGAAAGTCCTGTTGCAAAAGCAAGAAGACAGACTATTATTAATTCAAGATATTCTGGTAGTTCTGAAGATTACTCGGAACAAGCTATCGATATTGGTGGATCTGAAAGTACTGGATTTATTGGTGATTTAAAAAGTCCTGAAAGTACGAGAAAAAGTGTCACCGGAAGTATGAGTAGAAGAGTTACAAGATCCATGTCACCGGAGAGTGTCGAGGGGTCTGAAAAATCAATGCCTAATACGCCTGCATTTGGGACTAGAGCTAGTACAAGAAGAGCAAATGCCAATATTGATCAAGTGTTAAGTGAAGTTGTTACGAATACTGGGAGTAGAAGAGCAAGAAATACTGCTACGAGTATTGGAAGTACGTTATTTTATTTATTGAAAATGTTGATTTTATACTTACTTGAATAGGCGAAAATGATGATGCAAAAAGTATTGCTAGTTCACATAGTACAGCCAAACCACTTTCCAAAAGAAAAAATACACCAAGGCCGAAGCGTACGATTACCAAATCATCAGATTTACCAGAAGAAGATGACGAGGAAGAGTATGATTTAAGATCAACTCCAGAGCTTGATGATCAATATTCATTTAGAGAAGAAGATTCTGAATTTAGGCGTATGGGTATAAATTCATTTGATCAAACTCCAACGGGTGTTTTAAGCACTCGTGGAACTCCTATTGATAAAGGAGGCGATAATCAAAAAGTTACTGAAAATATTATTGAAGAAAATGAAGATGGCGATGAAGCTGGTGAGGAGTTTGTCGAAGATCCTGTTAGTGCTTGGCAAGAAGATCTCGCAAGAGCTGCATTCTTTATTCCTAGATTACTAGAGAATCTATATCAGAATTTGTTTTTCAGATATGCAATGATTGGAATATTTATTGCATCATTGATTACAGCATGGATACTAAGATCAACATTTAGCTCATTATTACCAGCACCAGCATTAACCGGTTTTGGTGGATTATTTCCAGTATTCAAAGCACCTAGAGAACCACCACAAACCACAGAAGAGATGATTAGAAGATTACTTGAATTAGAATCTAAATTATCAAGAGTATCATCAGCTGCTCAATCATTACAAAATGATTATATGAGATATACAAGAGAAGAAACAAGTAGATTTGGAGATGTCCGAGAAGAAATTCAGACATCAGCAAGAGATTATCAAACTGTTTCAGAGAAATTACAAAAACAAATTTTAAGATCTGAGGCTGAGACAAAAGAATATTTAAGTGATTTAAGTTCTGCATTTAAAGATCAACAAATCAATCAAGATGATGCTAAAGCAATGATTTCAAAACTTGTTGAGCATATTTCAAATGTTGATTCTACTTCAAAATCCGGCATAAGTAGTCTTGAAAAACAAGTTAATCAAGTTCAAGAACTTGTTAATAGTGCTCATAAATCGTTAAAAGATGTTTCAAATCATGTTGGTGATATTAATGAAGTAGTCTTATCACATGAAGGACGTATAAAAACAGTTACAAATGGAATGAATGATTTAAATAAACGAATGGACGAAGTATTATCACAACTTGCAACCACAGCGCAAAATGCAGCGTTGGATGAAATTGAGAAATTATTACCTGAAAGAATGGCAGTTCAATTTGATGAAAATGGTGAAATTTTGATTTCTCCCGAGTTTTGGAAATATCTTAGAGCGGCATTTTCTTCAAAGGCTGAAAGTGAAGAAGTTAGAGGTCGTGTTGCTTCACTTACTGAACGTGTTAAAAATTTAGCAGCATCTCATGTTCCAAAGGATCCTGATTCTGATATCGCAACTGCTGCTGGTACAATACTGACATGGGATGAATTCTTAGAAAAAAATGAAGTAATGCTTAATGAATATATTACCGCACATGTACAAAGTTGGTATGATGCACTTGATGAAAGAGAGTCATTTGTTTCAAGAGCATATTTTATGGATTTATTACGTCGTGAAATGTCATCGGTTAAAGGTGATTTTATGTTAAGATTACGTGAATCAGAATCAGAATTAGAGAAGTTGATCGAAGATACACTTGCTAAATCATTAGTTGGTGGCGCTCCAGCTCATATTCCTGATGGAAATGAACCAATTCCAACATCATCTGCTACACCCACACCATGGTGGAAGTTAACTGGAAGTGCAAAAGAAAAACATCAAGAAAGATTTAGTGGACCGACAGTTAATTTAACACAGACCGCAATTGACACATTAATTGATGAAGCATTACTTAGATTTCAAGATGGATTACAACGGAAAGTTGATTATGCCGATATTTCAAGAGGAGCACGAGCAAATCCATTTTTATCATCGGTTACATATAATTTACTTTCAGAGACAAGTTTATTTCATCAAATTTTGCGCTCAGTAGTTGGTGGACCTAAGAAAAGCGTATTAAATTCATCAAATGGTGGATCAGTTCCAGGAGAAGCACTTCGTCAAGATTTAGCATCAAATAATTGTTGGCCATTTAAAGGACAAGAAGGAGTTCTTGGAATCAGATTATCTGAAAAAGTATTAATTGAAGAAGTTGCATTAAGTCATGAACCAAGAAATTTAGCAAGAGATGTTAGTATTGCACCAAAAGATTTTGAAGTCTGGGTTGAGATTTCTGATGAAAAACAAAGAATCCTGTTAAGAGAAGCTGTTAGAATGGCGTATGCTGCACAAAATTATATTGTTAGAGCAGCAAATGAGGGTGGTGATGATAAAGTTGAAGTAATGAAACGACGAGCTTCAGTTGGTATTTCTTCATCAGAAGATGAAACTGATCAAGCAGAAGATCCACAGATTGGATTATCACCATCAACAGATGCAATTAATTACGTACGAGTTGGAAAATTCATGTATGATATTTCAGGACCGTTTTATATGCAAACATTCCCATTTCCAAGAGTTGTGGCAAGATTATTACGAACAATTCCAGTTCTTAATGTTGCATTTAAATTTAATCAAAATTGGGGATCACCTGAGTTAACTTGTGTTTATAAAGTATTGGTACATGGTAAACCTGCGGGTGGATTTGAAAATAATATTGAAGCCGAAATTGGAAATCAAAATTCATTCATTAAAGAAATGAAAATTGACAGTGAATTGGGACTAGGTGATGACATTCCAATTTAATAATCCATTACTTTATCAATTTCAATGTCCATTATTTTATTCAATTTTTAATTTTTTTTTAATCTGAACTTGTGGTTTATTGTGCTTCATGTTTAATATCGGTATTGGTGCTCTTTGTTTGTGTTCTGTATTGTATCGCGTTATATGGCTAGTTTAATTATATTGTACTATTAAATAAATGTCTACCTATCATTTTATGTAGTTCAAACACCGAGATATACAGCGTCTCAGGACGATACTGTACTGTACACCAGTACCTGATCAAAGTGGAGTACAGTACCGAATAAAAAAATAAACCGATAAGAAATGACTCAAATGACTACTAATTGACTTTATCGAATGATTAATCACATGTACTAAAACGAGTTGATTGACGGGAAGAATCGAAGGAATTCAGGGATCATGGAACATCGAGTTTGATCGGGGATTGAGTGGATCTATAAAGAAAGCGTGGAGTTGCGGGGTGAATTATAACTTGATCGATATTGGATCGAGTGAACTGCTGATTTCATGCTGGAATTAGTTTTTAAATTTGTTCCCAGTTGAATATAAAGAAAACATAATATCTCTCGCATGATATTCAACAAATTCATTGCATCTATCTCTTATCTCTTTTAAATCAAATCAGATCAAAGAAGAAGGCCAAGAGATGCCGCGCCCCATTCCAGAACTGAAGGCTGGTTTAAGCTTTGTCTTAAGTTAGGCGAACTTAAAATTGCGATGCATGGTCGCATGGATCAGCGCGATAAGCCACAGCTTCTACAGTTCTACAGTACAGTATCTTTCTTCCCCATTTCCCAGCCACTTCTGACTACAGTACAATGGAATACGCACTGGAGTAGAATCGCGAACTGTATTTATGTATTCTACAAGATAAATTGCTGATCTATTAGTCGAATGTACATTGGAAAAAACATGTGGAACTGACGTCAGTGCCAATGTTGGTTTATCAACTCAACATCCAAGCATCGGACAGCGAGCCGCCTTGGCCTTTCCATTCGCCGTAGCCATCTGTATACTGTATACTGTAAGTGTATTTATTACCAACAATGGAGCTGAGGCCACTCAATTATAACTACAGTATCGAAGTTTGCACGACTGCAGCAGTGCGATGAAAGTTGATGAGTACATGCATGGGCTTGGAACTTGGAAGGGGCTGTTTAAGCATTTATATAACGTGCTTGGTAAGGCCGCGCCGGTTCCTTAATATATTCTTGTGTACAGTATTTACAGTTCTACAGTGAACACGTACATTGGATAAATTTATTGTCCGGCCAGTAGCATCGGAAATATTTCCAGGTTATATATAGTTCGAAATACTTCAACGAGCTCGTACTGTACATATATTCTCGAGAATTGAAGTGATACACCGCGCGCTAACTGATTTTCCAATCCCCGCGCTCAAGTGTGCATTAAGGCGCGGCCTCGAATCCGCGATAGCAAATAAATTGGTCCATGCACGATAACCTTGTAGACGCGGACCACTGAAACCGTGCCTTTTCCCGTTAATTAATTGCCCGTGCAGCATGGAGTGGTCCAGTGCAATGCTGATCGAGCAGCCGCACTTCGGCTATTGTGTTCATTCATATTGATCAATTGGTTTGATAATGGAAGAATTGGAATAGAAAGACATGGTGAAGTATTGAGGCTTGCTCAGGGAGAACGGTTCCGCGAGGTACGGTAAGATCGCCATACATTTGTGGAGTTTACGGAGCATGCAGTATCGACCGGTCAGCATCAGCAGCAGCTAGATCAATTATGGATACACTACTCCGCGGGACGTTTAAGAGATGAGCAGGGGTTTGAACATGTCCGCAGTCTCCTGTCACGATTGATAAGGAACGCACGCACAAGCACTTAGCTTGAGGTTGCCTGTCTGGCGTTTGGGATAAGTTATGACTCCTGGTCTTGACATTTATATCTGCTCGTCTGCACTTACGATTTTCTCCTCCACTTGATAGTACAACTGTACCCCATACATTGTTATAGTACTATATGCACAATGGGTGTTGACGCAGAGAAAGCTACTGAGGTAGTTGAAACTTCAAGACCTGTATATCACAATGCATATGCAGACCATGTCCTTAAAAAGACAAAATGGGAGAGACTAAAGGAAGGTTATCAATGGTATAGACCTGGTACAACTGCTCAAGAGAAGAAATTATTGTTTAAGCTTGATGTATCATTGTTGGTGTTCGGATGTCTTTCTTCTTTCTCAAAGACTTTGGATAATAACTCGTTGGTTAACGCATACAACTCGTAAGTTTCAAAGTAAATCAGTCTAACTGTGACAGTACTAACGACCATTCACAGGGGTATGAAAGTGGATCTCAATCTTGTTGGTAACGAACTCAACTATCTCAATGCAGTATACTACTCATCTTATCTCTCGTTCATGATTCCAGCAAGTTTCATGCTCACTCGTCTTCCAATTCAGCGTATTCTTCCTACCATGGAAGTTCTCTGGGGTATCTGTACTTTTGGATGCGCCTGGTCACAAAACATCACTCATTTATACGTTTGTCGATTTTTCCTTGGTGCCTGTGAAACAGTTTCATTCACAGGTTTGATCTATGTTATTTCATCCTGGTATTTACGTGAAGAAATGGGTGTCAGAATTGCACTTTACGGTGTTTCTGGTCCTTTAGGTGGTATGTTTGCCGGTTATTTACAGACTGCAACATATACTTCATTACAAGGAAAAGGAGGTCTTGAAGGATGGAGATGGTTATTCATTGTTTGCTTTGCAATTACAATTCCATGTGCTGCTATTGGATATGTTTTCTTTCCTAACGCACCTAATAATACAAATCCAACTTGGTGGTTGTCGCAAGAAGAGATTGATATCGCAAACATGAGATTAAGAGAGGAAGGTATCAAAACGTTTAAGAGAAAAATTGAATGGAGGAAGTTGACTCGTGTTCTTAAAGATTGGCCATGGTATCTTTTCGTTTTCTCATGGTGTATGTTTGATCAAAATCAATACTTTGCAACAACTCCATTTTCACTTTACTTGAGTAACCATGTTGATGGAATTTATTCAATTCCACAAATTAACAATTATCCAACTGTTTCAAAAGCTGTTTCAATTGTTGTTGCAGTTCTTGGTGGATACTATTCTGATAAAACATTTGATCGTTTTACACCATGTTTCATTACTACAATTATGACTGCAATTGGTGCAATTATGCTTGCTATCTTTGATGTTTCAGAAGGTGGAAGACTTTTTGCTTTCTTTATTGCTGGTGCAGCAAGTGCAATGAACTCACTTATGATGCTTTGGGCATCAGATGTTTCCAAAGATGATCCAGAAGCACGTTCACTTATTACAGCATCAATGAATTGTATTGGACAGGTTTTCCTTGCTTGGGTTCCAATTTTCACATTCCCAGTTCAACAAGCACCTAGATTTAAGAGAGGATTTATATTTTCAACTGTTACTGCAGTTACTCATGTTATTGTTGTACTTGCAATTTGGTATCTTCAACAACGTGATCTGAGAACTGGTAGAAGATTCTTGAAAGTTGGTAGGCTACAAAGAGAACAAAATGAATTGGATCAATTAGACGAGATAGATTCTGATATTGGCGAAGTTTCTGTTTCTCCTGATGAATTTCATGAGAAGAGGTAATCTGTTTTGTTTTGTTTCAGTTAGCTGTTGTTAGATTTGTCGTCGTTTTACTGTTTGCTTTGATGCTTGTGTCGAGATTGAAACTTGAAATAAAGCTAAAGCTTGTCCATTATTAAATTATGTAAATCATATCATCTATACTAGTTCGATTCTTTTATATGTCGAATTGATCATCAAACATTACCTCACTCGATCATCGATTATGTTACAATCGAACTTTGCCCAGACGCGTTGGCGTCGCAGACTTCCCAGTTAGGTTTAGCGCGACGTGGATTTGGGCGCAGCTTTCAGGTGACCATTAGAGACGCGTTCACGTTTGTTCACGCTCATACTGTAGGCCGTAACTCGTATGAGCGTAATCAGCAAGACACTTTGAATAAAGTTATATTGAAAGAAGGAATGGGTTGATAATGATATATTGATAATCACGCTCACTATACATAATCCAATATATATATGGAAAACAAAATACAATTTTAGATATACACTGAAGGAGGCAAGATCTGTTATAACCAAGCAAGACAAGACAAGACACCTTTAAAAACAAATTAAACAATAACAACCCAAGAATGAAATTTCGACCAACTGAAATAAAAAATCAAAGCCAATTACTAAACTAAAAAAAAACCAAAATCGAAAATGTTACAGAGAGTGAAATTGAATCAAGTCCAAGGACAATAATAATAAGGAATTATCATCGCATCTCAGTAAGCATGAAACTTTTCTTTTTGATGAACATAAAAACAAAATTAGCTCTAATATTCTTCTAACACCAGAATTTGTATACACGGTAGAAGAAGTTGCGTTGCTTAAGCTCTGCACGCTCGGCTTCAAGTTCAGCAATAAGAGCTGGAATATCAACCTCACGACGACCAGAAACAAGATCAGCTTGCGAGGGCTTGACGAATGGAGTACGGTACCAAATCTTGTATCCAATATAGAACGCGATGACAACTGGAGCAGCAAGGTACGACATGAAGAAGTCATTAGCATTAGGAGTTCCACCAATGGGCCAGACAGCAATCCAGAATTGAGCAACGAGAACAAGGCAGTTAAGAATAAATCCCATCCATGAACCAATGACACCAGGCTGCGAACGGAAAGCAAGCTCATCAAGACTGTGTCCTTGAAGCTTCCATGCTTGACGGAAAAGAATGTGTGCAAGACAGATTGAACCCCAGGTGAAGATGGATGAAAGACCGGAAAGAGCAAGGAGCCAGTTGAAGACATCACCTTCGGCCGGTGAAACGGCAACGAAAGCAAGGAGACCAAAGAGTGAGGTGACAATGATACCAGCGAGAGGACGTCCCTCCTTGTCAATGTAGGCAAGGAACTTAGGAGCTTGACCCATCTCGGCGAGCGAGGCAAGTGTACGCGAGCAACCGTAGATAGATGAGTTACCGACTGAAAGAACAGCAATCAAGATGACAACGTTCATGACGGAGGGCAGACCACTGATACCTGCATTCTGAATGGCAATAACGAAAGGTGAGGCGGTAGCATCGACAGATGAAGCTCCGAGAAGGTGCTCATCAGTGTAGGGAACAAGGAGACCAACGAGAGTAAGAGCGACAATGTAGAATAAAGTGATACGCCAGAAAACCTGCTTGACAGCGGAAGGAAGGGTCTTGCGGGGGTTGGCAGTCTCAGCGGCAGCGAGACCAACGAGCTCGGTACCAGCAAAAGAGAAAGCAGCAGTGACGAAGACGGAGCAGACACCCTTGAAACCAGCGGCGAAAGCACCGGGATTTTGCCAGTAACGACCACCAATGTAGCCACCAGCTGGGCCACCGCCAGCAGTAAGAACAATTCCAAGAATGATGAAGCCAACGACAGCAACGACCTTGATGAAAGAGAAGATAAACTCGGCCTCAGCGTAACCCTTGACACCAAAGAAGTTGATGACTACAATAAGAGTCCAGAAAATGGCAACCCAGACAGCTTCCGAAACACTGACGTGCCAGAATTGAAGAGTGATGGAAGCTGCGACAAGCTCAAGAGGGAAAACAACAAGCCACTGGAGGGCGTAGTTCCAGCCCATGGCGAAACCCCAAGCAGGATCGATGAAACGAGTAGAGTAGGTGGAAAATGAACCAGAAACAGGGAAGACGACAGCGAGCTCGCCAAGAGCGTGAACAACGTTGTACAACATAAGACCGATGATCGAGAAAGCGATCAAGAGGGCAGCAGGGCCACCGCTGTTAAGAGCACGACTATAGGACAATTATTAGAAAATGTGATTGTGTTGCGATAACGGAGAAAGTGACATACCCAGAGTTGACGAAAAGACCAGTACCAATGGAACCACCGATGGCAATCATCTGAAGATGACGACCCTTAAGCTTGCGAGCGAGAGGCGACTCAGCAGTGCGCTTGGCAGCGGCTTCAATGTCGTAGTCACGTCCGTTGGCGGCAGCCTGCTTGTTGGCAAGGTAGACTTCATGGGGGCGGAAGGAGTCGACGAAGCGACCCATGATGGTGGTCGGAGTGGTGGTAGTCTGACCATAGGCAGAGGAAGTATCGGCCTCGTAGGCGGGGACGCCGTCGGAGGAGATCTTGGAAGTCTTTTCGGCCTCAGACATGATGGACGTGTGAGTGGATCAACGAAGAGAGATGGAAATGACACAGATGCAGCCAACTGATGGAAAGAGAAAAGGGAACGGAGGAAGCTAGGTGAAACGGGGGTTCGGGACGATATATAAACCTAGGCGGGAGACGGAGCGAGACCACGGTGGCTCGATGTCGCTAGAGGTGGCACAGGAGGAGCCGTATCACTTATCCGAGACGACGATTCCGTCGAGGACTCGTGGTGCTGAGTTTTGACCACCGCGGGGTCGACACAGACAGAGCCAGGCCATGGCGCGAAATCAGCGTGGAAAGCGGCGTCACAGCCCGGGGCAAGACATTTGCACTGCTCTGAGACCTTTGAGTCTTAGCCCTGCATATCTTCTCAGTTTCTGAGCCGCGTGGCGTCGCGGTCCGTGGGCTGTGTCGCACGCATCTGCGCGACTCGTCGCGACTCGCTGCTCCCCGCGTCGGTGGCGCCCCGTTACACGGCACTCCTGTTTTTATCACCACCGCGCAGAGTCCGGGGATCACCGATCCAGGTCCTAGATCTGGCCGATGTTGGCGGCCACGCAGTCATTGTGAGGTGCATAATGGCCAATGGCCAATGGCGACTTTGTTGAAAACAGACGGTATAGCGGACGCGCTCGTCGTCGCATGGACAGGCCAATATTGGCCCGGCTCGACATCGAACTGGGGTCGTTCGGGCAGATACGATTGATTGTACACGATTGCACGAGACACAGGGATGTGGTAACGACGAGGGAGCAATGGGGACGCGAGTTTATTGCACGGAATAACTTAACAGTTGCGGTCCTTTTACGTATGATCCGCCCAATAAGTTTACAGTACAACGCAAGATTCTGCGAATTTGCTCTTCGAGGACGACTGAGAGAAGATTTTTGATCGTCGACGTTCAGCAATTTTTTTTCGCATGCGCCGTTCAGGAACAAGACTCAGTCAGTTATAGTTCCTGACGGGGACTGGGACTGAATCAGGTCTCTGTGCGAATGAATGTGGATTCTCGGCGGAGTGCGAGAAGCGGAAATCTCACTGACGCCTAATTGGTGCGAGCTCGCAGCGCGCTTGCGTCTGTCGCTTTGTCGAAAAGCCATGGGCTGCCGCGCAGTGCGCCACCGCGTCGGTGGCGTCCTCCCGTCCTCCTTTACAGAGGCGCCGCAACTAAGATTGAAGCCCAACGAGGTTTGATTTACACAACTACATATATTAGTGAAGATTTTTATGAGATGATGGACGAGACAGGCACACGGCAGCATACATCAACGCTGCCCGTTCGCGCCTTGTCCGGCAGCTTCGCCGTGACGATCCCTCCTCTGGTCGCACACTGGAGTCACTGTGAGTTACAATTCTGAGATATTTGGCAATTAATTAATGCTTCAAAGCGACCAGGAATCACGCGACTATCAACTGTATAAATAAGGCAATTGCGAACACATCACGATTCGATCGTTGTGATGTTCAATGGTGTTGGAGTCTGTGCTGAGAGGGTCGTTTAAGTTTGCTGGATCATGAATTCATGATAGAAAAAATGGTAGAACAACATCACAACAGTCCATCCAATATCCAGGTTCTATCGATATAGAGAAAAACCAAAAAAAAAAACAGTATCTAATAACGCCTCTTCATGCGGGGAATATGTAAAATTCAATTCTTTAATTGATGGAATGAAAACACTGATGCTAGATCAATAGATCAATCATCCCTACAACTTCAATTGTATATTGCGAGCGCTGAGTATATCCTCTATTCCACTCGGCTCCCTTGTCCCGGGAATCAGCTTATGGATTCCTGAAGGAATTCAATAACTTGATTCCCAATCCATTACCACAAGTCTCTACAAGTCGGCGAAGAAAATTTGAAGACGCTCGGTAGAATCTGCCCATCCATGTAATTAACAGACCACGCGAGACATCATCAACAGAGACTATTTGACAGATGGGCCGCCTCGCTCGGTTGTAAATTTCACTTTAAAGTACGTACGTCCATGCTGTGCAGATGCAGCCACGCATTTCCTGCCACCGCACCATATGAAGAACACACGGAGAACGGTGGTGAAAGCGCGATTGCCCATGCACGCACGCATGTCAGAACAGCGTCCCGAACGGGCAACTGAGTGGAGGATGGCGGTGTTGGCGGTTGGCTCAGGCATCGTGCGGCGCTCGACACAGTCGACAGTGATTCAACACCGGCGTCGCACCAAACCTTGAGTGCGCCTCTGATCGCCGCCAGTGCAGCGGCTAGCGCAGGCACCTCTTATGCGGTTTCACGCCTTAATTCATCAGCAATTCATGGTGCTTGCACCCGGTCCAACTTTTGGTGTGCTGAGCACTTGAGCAGCCTGAGCTGAGCACGTCGTTTCCGTTCAGCATGTGATTACCGAGCGCACGCAGCAGCATTTGCGGTGCAACACAATGGCTTTGTGTTCGGGCGCAGATGGCGAGCTGTGCGTTCCTTTCCACAAGCAGCAGATCCGCCCAGATCGATCAGCTTGACAACGACGATTTCTCATCCTCCAGGCTCTGTGACCAAAACCGGCGATATGCTGCGAGTCCCTCGAAATGAATGCGCAGTTGCAATGTTGCATATCGCTGGCCTGTGCTGATTCGATGACTTCAGGGCTCAGGACGGAAAGTTTTTTTCTCCGGTGCGGCGCGGAAGCCTCGCACAAAGTTCACCTCGGTTACGGGCTATTCAATCTTCACGCCTTCCAAACAGCTCTCCGCAAAATCTCAGCTATTGCGCTTCCCTTAATACCCGCCATTATCCGACGTTTTCTCGAAGCCGTTCTACAGGATACACGCAAGCTCATCTTTTACAGTTTCGTGGCTGTTCGCACGGCTCCTAATCCCATGCACATTGTGCTCGCGTGATCTGTCTGTCAAACATGTTCTTTGACAGACCGAGAACACTCAATCAGATTTTTTTTTACATGCGCGCGCATGAGCCTGCGTTTTTTTTACAACACTGCATAAGAGACTATCCTACGAGTATAGTCGCCGTCTATACATGTCAATGATCCCGGTTATTGGCGGTCGAGCACTTGTTCATTTTTCGCAAGAGTTGCACAATGCCTGTTCATTTCTTCCCAATTTGGACCCTTGCGCTTGTACCAGAACTCATCTCACACGTTAAGTCTTGGCTTATTGGCTGTGCTGACACTGTTTCCGTGTAAAACTGTAAATCCGTGTCGAACCCCGCGTGAACTTCAACGGTAAAAACTTTCATTGGTTGTATATAATTGGCTATAGTTGAATTGCTTCACGTTGATACTCCGCCGATTGTCAGAATCACATGCATCCTTCAATCCGAACGAAGCAATTATCACAATTCTACAGATACGTATTCAATTCGACATAATTTCGTACAACAGTCGAAAACCTTTTTTCTCCAATTCCCCTATCATTCTATCAACACATATAAATGCAGAGAAATCCTTATAAAACGTTTTATGTCCCTCATAATCGAAATTTGTAAGCCGGCCGGCCAAAAACATTTCCGATTCGCTTCTTATCCGGAAAGTCATTGCGTGCAATTTCTAGATATAAGGACATGTATTAATTTCAAATCTATTGGACGCGGAAATTTCCGAGAAGAATCGGACGGTCGGACGGCATAACCGGCCAATTGCGTGAGTAAATGCGCCGGGTAGTTGCTGTACCGCGTGCCTTTCGGATCCAAGTCCTGGACCTGTCGGCTAAATGGCTACTGATAGTAAACATCCATCAATCGCGCGTGTTCCATATGACTTCGATACTGGATGTTGTGATATGACATGATACTGAAGCCTGAGCTGTCTACAGTATTACATACTGTGATACTCGGCTGTTCGGATCCACTTCGTTGCGTCTGACCACGCAGTAAAGTAATGATGATGACACGAAGTTTTACTTCAACTAGCCATATGATTTGTGATATAATTTGATTTGATGTACCACTTCATACTCATGTCAAACAAGCGATATCATAATTGTTATGCGGGATTGCTAGACTCGTTTAAATCAGACACGGCGTGTCATCGTAGTTACTGTGCAAAGAGCTTACTTACCCCGTACCCTGACACAGTTTGGGGTCATGAAAATCCATGAAGCTGCTTGACAGACAAAAATTAGAGAGCAGAAGGCCCTCAGTGCGAGCATATAACCACGGTGAGAGTGTACTCAGTTCCATTTAGAGCTTCTTACCCGATTGAACTCTTGATAGGATTTTCCTGGAGATCCTCGAGGTACCATGTCGTTTGTGCCATGCCATTCTTAATTATTTTTGTAAGTGCAGTTTGGTTATCCTCCTCATCATCATCTATTAACCAAGACGTTTCGCCAGGGATCTGTTTTGCATTAATTATTAAATGCTCAAATCTTTCAAAATGTGCTTAGGGATTTGATATTACCTGATGGCTAAAGACAATACTTCGGACACGCCAACAGAACCTTAAAGTGCTGGATCTGTTTTTGAATATGGCTTAGTATATGCCACTGATCCGCTACCGGTACCTAGGGAAATAAAACAAAGAAGTGGAACCCATTCAGTGCCATGATTGCAAATGTCGCATCTTTTCCTAAAAAGGTATGTTTTAAGCTTATGATGTCTACCAATACTGTTAACTAATCCAATTTGTGTAGATAAACTGGTCGACCGGAGACATGTTTACGTTTTCTGTTGCGAGGGACTTTGGTTTCCAACGATCACTGCATGTTCTAGTCAAAGAGTCGCTAATTTTGGCTGATGGATTTGCTGGCTGTAAAGTTACAACCATGACTATGTGTATCATCACCGGCGCACATCTTCTACATCGAGATCATCAAGAGGAACAATGGACTCTTACACGACTTTTGTGGAGAGAGTCAAGGGAATCTTGCAAGGGAAGCCGTTTGATTATATGCTGTTATTCGAGCAGCTAAGGAGAGCGAAAGAAGGGTCGCCTGAGCTGAGAGAGCATGTTTCTAGACTACTTGAGATTCCAGGACTAGATCCTCGCAAAGGTAAGAGTTACAAAATATGTATATTATTAATGAGTTATAGACTGACAAGGGTATTTTAGACACACCATACGAAGTCTTGCACAGCTTCTGCGAGACACCATGGTCGATGGAGTTCAGCCCCGACTTTCGCTGACCGGTGGCCTCTGAGTGAATGTCGCTTGATACCTCACACACGCTGGTTCAGAAATTCTGAAGTTGATGTACAACAGATCCCTGGCAAAACGTCTTGGGTTAGTTGATGATGAGGAGAGTCGGCAAGTGTCACTCACTAGAAAGATCAAGAACAGCACAAAAGATGTTTGGTACCCCCGAGGATTCGGCGGAGGATATCGGGCCCACACTGCAGACTGACGCGACGACTCAAAGAACCCAGTATCAAAAGTTCACTAGGGTAAAAACTCCAAATGTTAAATTTGCGCTTTGGAGGGCCGAAATACTCAAGAACGAACAGACAGGTAAGATCCAGGTCTTTGCCAATATGTATGTTGTTGATAGAAGTGTAGACAAGACCGACTTTGAGATTGTCAAATCAGGAAATCATTTTTCAAGCTTCAGTTTGGATAATGCTAGCAGTGTATGGGAATTTCCAGAAATTAATGTCTTTAATGTTCAACACAACTGCGACCACAATAGAGGCTTCATAGCGAATGAGTATTCTTCAAACACATACAATTACTTAGCGATACAAATCAGTTTTGGCTACCCCGCTCGTCAGTTACCACCGATTGCAAAGAGGCTGGGATTATCGAATATATCAACATCATTTAGTTCCGTACCTTCGTACTTAGTTTTAATGAACAGCGATCACACACATTGCTGCATGCACGCGCGGCATTGGGAGATTTGAAGAATGTTTGTCACTACGCATACTGTATCATAATAAAAGAAACGAGAATATGTTCAATAATTACTTTATGAATAAAAAATTACAACTCGACAACAGTCTTCGTACCATTTCCACCATTAGCAAATTTATCAACAGCACCGTTAATCGCTTCCAACCCATTTCCGAAAACTTCCACAGGCGTCGCAAGAATTAATTCACCATTATTCAATTTTTCTTGTAAAAATTTGCGCATTACAAATGTTTCCTGTTCTGCACGTAAATCTGATGGCGGCGCTGTAACAAATTTAATATCAACTAAATTACCTGGAATTGGTTCTCGAATTGGTGGTGTACTTGAAACTTTAGGCTTGGAGCCTCCTGGTGTAGCAAATTTCTCTGCAATCTCATACATGGTGGTGACTCCACCTGCTCCAATTAATGAATAATCAAGATTCTTTCCATCATCTTTAATGGCAGAGACAACATCATTAATAATAGTTGGAGAATGATAATCAAACGCCTTATAAGCACCTAGAGATTCAAGACGATCGTGGTGTTTAGGACTTGCAGTTGCATAAACAGTATAACCAAGAAGTTTGAATAATTGAACAGCCATTGAGCCAACAGGACCACCAGCACCATAAACAAGAGCAGCACGACCATCACTTACAGGATCGCGAGAAATTCCTTGAACTGCAAGTGCTGAAAAGAACGTAAATACTGGAACTGGAAATGCACATGCATCGGTAAATGATAACGTGTCTGGAATAATAGTAAGAAGACTTGATTCAATTAAAACGTATTCTTGAAATGCTCCATTATCATCGTTTCCTGCATTGAAGAAAGCAGATGCATATCCAGTAACACGGGTGCCAGGTTCAAAAGTATCTTGACAAGCTGCACCAGGAACAGCAGGACCGCTAGCGACGACGACGCCGGAGAAATCAAATCCGACGACAGCGGGGTAATTTGAAACTCCCATACCGAAATTTCTCTGGGCGAAATCAATAGGATTAATTCCAACTGCCTTGGTTTGAACTAAAACATATCCAGGACCGGGAGTAGGTGTAGGTCTGGTTAATACCTCGTAGTCTTTGCCGACGCCGATGAGGGAGGCGGCCCGGTGCTCGCTTGGAATTGTAAATGCCGACATACTGTAGATTGTAGATTGTAGATTGTAGATTTGTAGTACTTGATCTTGAATCAAAGAAGTGCTGTTTGATGCTTTCTGCTAAATCAAATCGAAATTCAAAGGCAGGAACTCCATCTTATATAGACGTCTTGATCCCTGGAGTCGTCGTGGTCTGGTTGCGCAATCCAGGAACAAATCCGTGGATTGCCCATTGTGTATCGGAGCGAATGACGCCCATTGTCCTTCTAAAATCTCAAATCCCGAAAAAGTCCGATGACGACCGCCGACGCCGCACGGATCCGGATTACTCAGGCCGCTGTTCACGACGCCATGCAAGGTCGGTGAGCCAAACCCGCAGGACACTGACTAAGAATATGTCTCTGTATTGGTCCGTCGAATGTTTGATGATACACAGTATTGCTTTTCGAAAGCGGTTGAGAATCGGCCCGATTTTGGCCGACCAACACCGGCGATTGAAGCGCCGACCGGCCGATTTTGCACTCTACTGTAATAAAATCCCGTTCAAGCTCCGCATCGGCGACGGAAATAATGACACTGTATTAGTTTTAATCGGACTATCGGTAAACGGATATTTGAATACAATTATTAATTTGAAATTGTAATTCACTAGGGCGTTGCGGTGTGATGCAGGAGCAGATCAGATAATTTACAGAGCGCATGCTCGTGCGCTCGTGTACGATTCTTTTCCGTGGGCTAGGGCCCTTTGTACTCCGATATGCCGACAAGTCCGTCGGCCATTGACGAACTTCCATCAGTTTGATTGATTGATTTTATTAACGTCGTTGCGAGGGAACAAGCCCATCATTCGACGGGTGGGAAGAGTAAGCGAGTGAGTGAGGTTGGCCCTAACCCCAAGGTAGATACACGGCACGCAAGCGCACCCAGCCGACCCGCCCGCCATAATTCGCTGTGATATGCCTCTACTCTAAGACCACCGACGCCTCGCAACACTCCTCAGCCCACCATCTCCCCCTCCTCCCAACTTCCATCAGTACAGTAACTGTAACAGTACAGTACAGTATACCTTAAACCCTCACCAGAGGTATCACGTGCAGTCAAAAAATTACGAGCGTGCCGCACTGAGCCGCACGGAGAAATCATGTGACTGGATCAGAGCTTTCACTGTGGATGCGACTTTTAGCACTCCAAACTGTCGCAGCGTCACTCTCTCCCTCTTTAGAAATTGTGCAATATGGCGGGCAGTGCAGTATGCGATGTGAACTCACGATACATAGATGAGACGGTTTGTGGTGACAGTTTCAAGTCAGCTAATTGGACGAGAAGGACCGCAAAGAAAACCCTCTCGTTCAAGTTGTGGTGCTGCCGGTATCCGGGATGAACGTGCAGAGTGCACGATCCATATTTCGATTCGGCTCGTGGGCCGTTCATTAGAGCTGGACACGCGATTTCACTATATATCCCCATACGCAGCTTAAATGGTTTTTAATTCTGCAGGAAAATTAACATGATTGCTGTGTATAATGTGGGATAGAGACATATACTGAGTACATCCAGTTATGGTGCGGACTCGAAATCAGTTTAATCTATGTCATGATGCCAGTACTGAATTCCGGAAATATATAAGACGATCGAGCAACTGAGCGCGTACACTTCGGTTCGTGCGTCTATCGCTTGACCACTGCCCTCGTCTTGAGCCTTTGCCTACTGGTCACTGCTATTGTGCTACAGTATCTGCACACAGGCCCCGCCCGTATCGCGCGGACAGACGGACAACGATATACGACGGTATAAGTATTACATTCAGCATCAGAGCTCAGAGCTCTGATAATGAGGTGGTCCGCGGGAATATGATTATGCTGGATTGTAAATATGTGGAGAAGAACATCACTGCACAAAAACTTCATCACGAAGCAGGGATACTGTATCTCGGAATTGGACGAGCAAGAAGAACATCATGAGCTGAGTGTGAAACTTCGAAAAGCCACCATCGTCTATTCCATCAAAAAATCGCCGTTTTTGGTAATGACAGCCATCATCATCGTCAATCATTGCAGAGCCGGCGGCGCCACTATTCCATTTTATTCAGTTTGCGTACAGTATTTATAAGTTTAGGCTTTGATAGCTGATTGACTTTCCTTGCCGGGCAGTATTATCGCTATACAGTATTGTATACTGTTCAGCATTATCGGCAATTTAATATAAGAAGCTTGGCAATTTGCTCGTTTAATTGATAAACAAAGTGGGGAGTTATATAGATCGCTGAGGGGCGCATGGACAGCACAGAGACACCGATATGTCAATGAGATACGTATAGCTACTCTACTTGGATGCTGGATCTCTTACTTCAAGTTCTTCGAGAGGGCCATGTATATGAAACAACCATTCGGATTTCCCTAGATACCGTAGTTTGAAATATACGACATTTCTTCCAGGTCACGGAATTGTATTGTACAAAAAACTGCTCATTATTTGCAGCAGCAGTATTTTTTTAGTAGTTAATGCTGAAACAATTGAAGTTATCACAATACAGTTGTATGTGATGCGCAAATCTGCATGCATGTATGTCAGACAGTGAGGCAATTGACTCAAATGAGTCTGAACGAGTGAACGGTCGTCTCCGAGTGTGTACGAAAGCCAAAATCGCAATGCGTTAGCCGCCAGAAGCAGTTAAGCGGCAGTGCCAGGTGGCGACAAGCTTTTCTGAGGTCTTGGGCACATGGGCGGCGTTTGCTCCCGAGGCCCGGACAAGTAAATCGAGCCGCCATTTCGCTCAAACCGGAACAGTGGCTGGCGGAAGGCGTGAGGCGCCGAGGCTTAAAAAACGCCATCTGCAAGTCCAGGCAGTCCAGAAGCCGTCAAGGGCGCCACTTTCGGATGCTCTAATGACCCCTGCCTTGAAAAGCGACGGTTGATGAGGTCATTCCAAGAGGAGCCCTTTGAACAATGGGGCGCCGTGGAGACTCATGTTTCTTCTTATCGCGAAGTACATCCGCCTGTGCTAATACGGTATGCGTAGTATGCGCCTTGACAGACGAGACAGACTGTCTCGGGCCTCTCTGAGCTGCGGTCTGATTGCGCTTGGTGACTGTGTCCGCGCAAAGAATTAACGCGCGCGGCACAACTCCAGCATCTTCAGGCTTCAGCACGTCTGTCAGCTTTGCATGTGCACCCACCAAGCACAGACCGTGGTACCGCGCTATTGGCCCGACAGGTCTCGATTGTCCTGATGGGGCAGCGGGTATCAGAGCTTGTGCGACGGAGGGGCCGACCTTGCAACTGTCTGTCACTTGAGCCGTGCTATCGTCTATCTGGCTTTTCGCGTGACCAGAAATTGCCCCCTCCCTCCAGAGCAGGTCAATGCTCGCTCAGCTCTGCTCCAGAACTGGATTTATATTCTGCGGACGATCCCCCGTATCCGCCTCTGGCCAAATCTCCGTCCGTCTCTACACGTCCTTCGGTCCCGCTTACTGTTCACGCAGATCCAGTACCCAAAGAACCGACAGCAACAATGTCAGAGAAAGTTATTGACGTCGAGAGCGGCGAGATTGCCTTTCAGTCAAAGGAGGCCAGCGATGTCTCCATCATTGATTCGTCAAAAGACTGCTCGTCAGTCGACGTTGGCTCAATCGTGTCAAAGCCAAAGCGCGGTGGTTTCCTCGGATTAATGGACAAGGTTGCCGTCAAGCTTGGTCTTGAGATTCAAGGTATTGATCCCGTCCCTGAGGATGCCCGAACAGACAAGTCTGTTTACATGCCTGCATACTTCTGGTGGGCTATCAACTCCGTTCTTCCTCCTGTCTCTATTGGTACCCTTGGTGTCTCTGTCTTTGGTCTCACTTTCTGGGATTCAACTCTTTGCATCATCTTCTTCAACGCTCTCGGTTCACTTCCTCCCGCTTTCTACTCTGCTTTCGGCCCTGAGTACGGTCTTCGTCAGATGGTTCTTTCACGGTACTGGTTTGGTTACCATGGTGTCAAGATCTTTGCTGTGCTTAACGTTATTGGAAGTATTGGATGGACTGCACTCAACACCATTGTCGCTGCTTCTATCTTCCACTCCATCAACAACGGTTCCATGCCTCCATGGGCTGGTATTCTTGTTGTTGCCGTTGGTTGTTTGATTCTCAGTTTATTCGGTTACAAGGTTGTTCATTTCTATGAAAAGTGGACTTGGGTTCCTACCATCATTATCTTATGGATCGTTGTCGCTCGTCTCACCATGTCGCACACTTTCGCTCCTGGTCCTCTTGCTGTTGGTCAAGCTGAGGCCGGTAACGTTCTCAGTTTCGGTGCTGTTCTCTTCGGTGGTGCTAATGGCTGGGCAACCTATGCTTGCGATTACGCTGTCTACCAACCAAAGAATGCCAGCAAGAAGAAAATTTTCTGGTCAGTCTTCGCTGCTCTTACCATTTCAGTTATCTTCACTACCATGATCGGTAATGCTATGATGTCTGCTGCTGCCAACACTCCTAGACTTATGGATGCTTACACTGAAGGTGATATTGGTGGTCTTCTTTTCGCCGTCCTTGTCACTGATTCGCTTCACGGATTCGGTCAATTCTGCCTTGTTATCCTTGCTCTGTCTTGCATTGGTGTCTCATGTGCCAACATCTACTCTCTTGCTTTCTCCATGCAAACCATCTCTCACCACTTCTACGTCGTCCCACGTTTCGTTTGGTCGCTTCTTGGAACCGGTGTTTACTTTGGCATTTCAATGGGTGCCTACTACAACTTCAGTACTTACATGTCTAACTTCATGGATATCATTGGTTACTGGATTTGTATCTACGAGGGAATCTCGCTCCCTGAGCACTTCATTTTCCGCAAGGGTGGATTCAGTGGTTACGATCTTAGTATCTTCAAGGATGCCAGCAAACTTCCTCCTGGATATGCATCAACTTTTGCTTTCTGTGCCGGTGTTGGCGGTATTGTTCTCGGTATGGATCAAGTTTGGTGGGTTGGACCTGCTGCCAAGGCTATCCCTGGTGATCTTGGTTGGGAATTCGCTCTTGTTTTCACATTCGTTGCATACGTGATTGCTCGTCCTATTGAGCTCAAATATTTCGGTCGTTAAATGATTCTTGTATAGTGGCCGAACTTGGTTTCGGATTTTTAGTATTTTTTTTTATATATAACTGGTTGGGGTTCTTTTTAGACATTTTAGATAATGAAACTGTAAATATATTGTTAATTAAGAATTTTTTTGAACAATGTAGATATCTATTAAGTTCCTTCGCCTTATTTTCTTTTTTATGTTAAAAAAATTGCATAAGCTCTCCAGAAATACGCTCGTCAGCGCGTGCATTGGCCGCCGACGTTAGTTGAATCCGACGCGTCTTCGCGTCACGCGCGCAGCGCACCACTGCCGAAGGAGATCAGAGACTCTAATCATCGCGCGACAAAAAGATAAATTGCAACACTCATGATTCCCGTGTAGTCTTCTACCACAGTACTAGATGAGCCCATAGCAGTTTAACAAGAGCGGAGCAAACGGGACACTGTGCTTTCTGCTAGGTATGGCCGCAACTGAAGATCATGGTCGTGATGGGGGGGACATGAACGGAGGGAGAAGTAAATGACCCCTTACCCTCATAATTGCGATTACAGCGAGGTCGAGTCTGCTGCGATCGCCAATCGCTCAGTCGAAGGTCCCATGCAGACTAATCACTACTAGCCATGCATTTAGTTAATGGCAACTGGTTTCAATTCTCGTGGGTATTTTTATTCCGACAATCAACTCGTGGAAATCATTGTGGAATCGTCGTTGAATTGGCTATTTAATGGTTGTGCACGTGGTTTCTCGAGTGTACCGCCCTGTGCCTGGAATCATCGCGATATGGCCTGGCTGAATCTCAGCATTTAAATTATCCACCATCCTCTCTCGTTTCTCTCTTCTTTTTTTTTTCCCTCTTCAGCGTCCAAATCAGCAGGGATCCGACCGAGCTTTCGCTTTGTTAGCTTTCAATGCTAGTCCCTTCCTAGGAGAATCCGCAGTGATAAGCCTGGAGTCATGAGTCATATAAGGCGATGCAGACCGGTTACCGCACACTGCTCCTCTGCGGGGACCCGCGCGACTGTTCCGGCTAGGTGAATTGGCTTTAATGGCATCGCCGGCCGGATAACTAAGGGAGGCTGATCTGTTGGAAGAAGCCCATGCGTGGAGTGGTGGAATCTTGCGGCCAGTCACTCTTTCAAGTGGTATTTGAAGTTAATCTGTGAGTACATCAGTTACTTGGTTTGTTGAAGTACTGTAAGCTAATTTAATTTCATTTTTAAGTCTTCCATTTCTCAAGAGAGTCATTCAGTTATCACAAGTCATTCGAACTTTATGTTATTATGATCGTTTCGATGGCCCTACTTCTCCCAACCAAGATTAAGAAGGTTACATAATTGATGAGGTTACAGTAGTGTTTAGCAGAGAGAATTTTCTTCTTCGATAGATTGTACGTAGCATTTTATATTATTTAAATTTATAAGGGGACGATTTCATTATTCCATAAGCTATTAGAGTGCATTTAGACTTCAACTTCCCAGCTATCCCTAGATTCAATAAAGTCTCCCTGCCGATATATTACATGGCCCTCCATTTCCTCGCATTTCATGGAGCGTTACGCCATTTCCGCGCCCAAATACAACGCCGCTCAAAGCAAAGACGGGGAGAGCGGTAAAGTAATTTTAGAATTCCAAGTCTTATACTATACGTAATTCATAAATGTGCAAAATGGAGATTTAATTTAATTTCATATACCGCAACAAAAAAGCATAGATACAACACCAATACACCACTAAAGCCAACCCAAATACCATAAAATTAAAATTCAAAAGCAATACACCTAAATCCAATGCGCCCCAATATGCCAAACAGAAGTAGCAATGGCTTCTCTAACTCTTAATTCAGGTAAATTTCTAACTCTATCATAACCATGTAAAGGCCATTTATAATGAGTTAATTTATCAAGATTTTCAATTTTACCATTTACCGTGAATGTTGTTGTTGATGAAACTCGTAAGGAAATGTTGAGAACTGTCATAAGTGGGTCTAGAAGACCTGGGTAAATGTTGCGACAATCTCGAATTGTAAGTCGTCGAATACTTGAGGTGAATGATATGTTGGAACTCGCGATTGCATCTGAAATTATAGTTTCTGTTGGAATATATTTCAAATCATAAATTTCATGAGTTTCATTTGAAGGAATTTCTCTATTTGGAAAACTTTCATCGAATGGATTCTTTGATAAATGAGCAGCTTTATCACCAAATGGAATTCCAAGTAAATCAAATATTCCATATCTGGTAATAAGAGGAGAATGAGAAATTGATAAATTGCGTAACTTCGTAAGTTTTGAAAACACAGCTAACGATTCATCAGATACTGTATTACCTAATAATAAAGTCTCAATATTAGGACATAAATCAACAATTGTATGAGCAAGTGTATTTTCTGATTTAGTAGTTCGTTGAGTAATTCTTTGTAAATTGTGAGTTGAATTAGATTCATTTGAAATATCTGAGTCCATCATTATTTGAGTAAGTGGGATTTCGGCTTCAGTTGGATCGAAATGACGTTCCAAATCTGAAATAACATGTGCTGAAAAATCAATAAGTCGTCGATGATAGCATGAAGATGATAAATCAAGTGTTGTTAATGATGATGGTGAAATCGTTTGTAATAGCCTTGCAAGTGTACAATTTCCTAAAAATGGATATGCAACATCTGACAATGTAAGTGATTCAAGTAGTGGTCCTGCTGGATCATCTGGAACTCCATCAATTCTTGATTGATGTCGTACATCACGGAAAAATCCGTCTGGTGTAACTGTTACTAGCCGCGGTAATTCGGTTGAACATACAAACGTGAGATGTTTTAAAGTTCGTGATTCTGCTCGTATTAAAAATTGAGGAACCATGGAGTAAAACACTTCAACTCGTTCTAATTGTGATAAATGTGTGAAATCTATCTCTGAGGGCATTGGAACTCCCGTAGCAAGTGCAAAAGCATCTATTCTAACGACGCGAAATGTTCGAAGACGTGGGAAAAAATCAACTAATGACTGAATACCACTCATAAGTAAAGGAATCCATTTATTTGTAGCAAATAATGGTGATGTAAGATATCGATATGTATACTTTGAAGCTGGAACATGTGGCCCGATATGTAATGACTCAATTTGAGGAACGATGCGTGAACGAGGTAAATGAAGAACAAAGTCAACAGGAGTTCGAGAGATCTCATACCAATCACAATCAAAATGTAGTCCACGTAAATTTGGCATACCTTTACCAGAATCAGAAGCTATCATTCTTAAGAATTCTGGAGAATGATAAATTGGTATTGAAAGATTTCTTAAATGCTGGAGACAATTGGCTGCTAAACATTCTGTTAAAAGAATATTGCCAAATGCTGGTAATGCTAATTTTGTTAAATGTGATCCTGCATGTTCTTTGTAGTTAGAAAGCATTTCAAGAATTCCACTAATTGTCTCTGCTTCCATATCATAACTTGTAAGATGTAAAGTAGTCAGACCACCTTTAGAATACCCCAAATACTTTTCCAATAGCTGTAAATCAGGTGCAACAAGTTGCGTACAGCTTGTTAAAAGTGACGAATAATCTGAATCCAGATCATCATATTCATCATCATGATAATCCTCACTAGTAAAATCAAGTTCCGTCCATAACTCAGGCGATTGAGTTATAAATGATCTCCATTCCTGGCTGACTAATTGTAATGGAACAATACTTGAAAGTCTCAAGTGTTGTAAAATACTTGAAAATAATTCTGGTGGTAATCTCTGGAGCGGATCTGTTGAACTTGATTGTTCGCCCTGCTCATTTGTTAGCATTGATGATGATTAGAAACAGCGGATCGCGCGGGGTGATTCGTTGGTCGTACCATTGTGGAGAAGCTCATGAGTGAAGGCCCATAACCAACACCAATATCTATTCAGTAAAGTAAAATGGTGCTACTCCACTATTCCAGCGTAGTTTATTCATTAATTGATCGGTTGCAAGGTATCTAGAGTGCATTAAAGAATGGAGATGACTGAGAGAGGTGAACTAAGCAACTGCGACTAGCCCCAGCCCTAGCCATTATTGACAAGATGCTGACACACAAAGGCCTCATGTCTCAGACTGTGGCTCAGTCTCGGAGCTGATTAGCTGAGTTGCTCCGCCGGTCTTATCGGACTTGAGCTTATAACTGCTTAAGTATTAAACGCCGTCGGTCTTCCGCCTACTTCGACTTCGACTACATACACAATAGACTACAGACGGATTCTGTTATTGCTTTACCAGCCACACTTCTCACTCAATTGAACTGCTAAATCATCTTCGCAATGGCTACTGGGTACGAACGGATAACCTACTCATGTTTGGAACCGATATTGGAAATAATGTTGGAGCTAACGTGGATCCTATTGCACAGACGTCAGATGCTTCTCAACACCGGCGCAAAGATCCCTTCGCTCGGTCTCGGAACCTGGAGATCAACTGAAAAGGAGGTCTACAATGCTGTTAAGGTACTTATTTTTGTTCTATCGTGATATAGATATGACAACCGAACGTGTATTAAGCTATAACATGATTAGACTGCTCTTGACTGTGGATACCGTCACATCGATACTGCCTTGGTAAGCTATAACCTCTCTTGATCGTGATGCTGGATGGTAACTAATAGTGTAATATATAGATTTACGGCAATGAAGTTCCTGTTGGTCAAGCAATTGCCGACTCGTCAGTAGCTCGTAAGGACATTTTCCTTACCACAAAGTTGTAAGTATTCTCAACATCAAATCTTCGATTCAATTGAGCTCAATTAACAAACTCAGGTGGAACTCTGATCACATGAACCCCGTTGCTGGTCTTGAGAAGAGTCTTAAGAGTCTTAATGTTGACTACATTGACCTTGTAAGTACACTCCGTCATTATCTTTTCCGAATTCAGTTAACAAATCTTCAAAGTACCTTATGCACTGGCCTGTCCCTATGAGCTCAAGTGGTACTCCTCTTGCTGCTAGTGAATGGGATTTCAAGAAGACTTGGGCTGCTATGCAGCCTCTTCTTGATGACGGTCGTGTCAAAGCAATTGGTGTATCTAACTTCACTATTAAGCAGCTTGAGGAGCTTCTTGCTGATGAAGCTACTAAGGTTGTTCCTGCTATGAACCAGGGTAGGTTAAATCTGTCTTAATGAGAGGGGTAAAAAGGAATATGGAACTAACTCGGTCGATTTAGTTGAATTACACCCATACCTTCCTCAAAAAGACCTTGTTGATTACTGCACCAGCAAGGGTATTCTCGTCACTGCATACTCTCCTCTTGGATCTGCTTCTGGTCCTTTACAGAGCGAGCCTGCTGTTATTGCTCTCGCAGACAAGTACAGCAAGACACCTGCACAAGTTCTCATTTCATGGGGTATTGACCGTGGCACTGTATGTTATAATGTTAATCGTTCCTGTTATTTTATATTCATACGCTAATGCTATTTCTTCTTATTAGATCTCTATTCCCAAGAGTATCACTGACTCGCGTATCATTTCTAACTTTGAGGATTTCAAAATGGACGCTGAAGACATTGAAGCACTTGAAAAGATTCATTTAAAGACTGCTCAAAGAATTATTGCTCCTTCATGGGCTTCTTACTTTTAAATGAGTATGTGTATGACTGTATGACTGTCTAAGTTCACTTTTATTTTTATAGTATAAATTACAAACAAATATCATCGACCAGCACAAGTTTACTTGTAGAACTATAGATCAATGTTAGTTATAAGTTTTAAAAGAGAAAAATCACTCAATATACATACGTGGTTAATAGCTGAGTTCTCAAAGTCCCAAGCAGGAGCGTAAGGGTCAGCCTTAAGGATCTCAAGAACGTGTTCCTTTGAGTCAGCGTTAATGATGATAAGAGCACCAATGATAGCAGGCTTCTTTCCTGAAGCAGGGTCGTAGTTCTCTGAAGTAATAAGACCGGCGTAGATGAAGATGTTGTCCTTGAATAAACCCTTGACACGTTCAATGTGCTCAGGCTTGGTTCTCTCACGGATCTCCATCTAGAATTTCTTTGTTAGTGAATTGCTTGTGCGTTAATGTCAATGTGTACGAGCACATACAGCCTCAGGGCCCTTAACGTCCATAACGTGGCAGCAGAACAGCATTTTGAATGGTGACTTTGTGTTTTGAAGTGACTGAAACTTGTTGATTTGGCTGATGAGTGCTTCCAGTAGCTTGAACAGCCGGTCGCGCCGGATACTTATACCTCGCCATTGTGCTGATCCGAGGCTCTCCGTGTGTCGTCATCCGAGGATATGTAATCAAAGGCTGACAAATTCCGAACAACCGGAGCCTAAAACACCGCCGGAGGGGCCTTTGCCTTGCATAGAAGATATGTAAACCCCCGCGGCACTAAACGCTATTGCCGAGTAATGCCGAGAATACAAGACACTTGGCCCGACTTGCTGCGTGTCAGCGGATGTGAGCGGAGTGAGGGGTCGAGGCAGCGGAAAACCAGGCGGGATTTCAAGCGGCCTCGGAGCGCACGGGCCGGAGATCCCCACACTCCGCTCAGTACTGTACTGTTCTTCATGCGTTGGGTTGTTGGACCGCGGGATGGTGGTCGCTGCTGGTTGAGATGGAGACTAATCACTGAATAAGTGACTTTTGCACGACGAGAAGAAGCAATTGAAGATGGGAACGGGTGCTCGAAAGCGAGGTGCGTCTGGTGAAGACATGCAGCCAGACGGCAGCAACTCGACTCCACGGATAAGCCACTCATGATCTCTGATAGTGCAACGGAAAACGGAAGTTCCCCGGCTACTGGCGCGGATTCTCGTGCGGATATCACACGAGTCAATTGTTTCTGACACTTATATATTTATCTATATATTGTGCCATTGGACCCCGCTTCTCCTTCTTTTATCCTGTCACAGAGGTTGCACTGCACCGTTCACCGCATCGCTGTTCTAATTCATAATGGTCAGAGTATCTGAAGGTGCGTGGCAAGTGCCGTACAACACCACCATCGATTGGGCTGTTGAAGTTGTCAAGACCGAGATTAAGCATGACAATATTCACATTCTCACGGTACGTTTCCACTCTCCTACAACTCGTCGTCTCTTGTTCTTCACTAACATCAAATCAGTCAACCAAGCCAATCGTCTCACGTGGAGCAACCCTCAATACACCAACAATTACTCATGAACTGTCTTCACCTATGGATGGTGTAATTCATTTTACGTCTGCTCATTGGCTCGGTCATTCATCTTTACTTACAAGCCCTAGCTTTGAATTGTTTCCTGATGGAAAGGTATGTCTCACTGCTTGATCACGCGAGTGCTCTTACACAGATGCTAACTTATGTGAACAGCCTAAGTCCATTGCAAAGATTTCTCAAGTTAAGGGGCCATTTACGACTCTTACGACTGGAAATGCAGTTGCTGAGTTAGATATGCGTCCACGTTCTTTCAATCTTAATTTCTACGGTACTTCCTCTAACGTCTCTGGTGAAGCTACAAAGACACCTTTGACTGGTCTCGGTTTCCGTTCAGTCGGTTATGTTCAAGTTAATTCCAATCAAGCTAACGCAATGGCCCATGCAGCAAATCCAAGTCAAGGAAAGACATATATGACGTATCAACTTGATCTTGATGTTGGTGAGAAAATTTATGGACTTGGTGAAAGATTTGGTCCATTCGTTAAAAATGGACAAGCTATTGATATGTTTAATGAAGACGGTGGAAGTGGTTCTGACTTAGCATATAAGAATGTGCCGTTTTTCATGTCTTCGAAAGGATACGGTGTATTTATTCCATCTACAGGTCGTGTTCAATACGAGATTCAATCCGAGAAAACTACAAGAGTTAGTATTACTCTTGCAGGTGAAGGAATTTCAATGTACTTTGTGTATGGACCAACACCTAAGGATATTCTTCAACGTTATACAACATTAACAGGAAAGCCACCTGTGCCTGCAGCATACACATTTGGATTATGGTTAACAACTTCATTTACAACGTCATATGATAAAGATACTGTATTAAGCTTTGTGGATGGTATGGAAGAACGAGGAATTAAATTATCTGTATTTCACTACGATTGTTTTTGGATGAAACAGTTTCAATGGTGTGATTTTGAATTTGATAATGAATACTTTCCTGATCCTGCATCTGATCTTAAAAGTTTAAAGGATCGTGGTGTTCATGTATGTGCTTGGATTAATCCATATATTGCACAAGAGTCTAAATTATTTGCAGAAGGTATGAAGTACGGTTATTTTATTAAAAGAAATGATGGTTCGGTCTGGCAATCTGATATGTGGCAAGCAGGTCAAGCATATGTTGATTTTACTAATCCGGATGCCTGTGAATGGTATCAAAGCAAATTAGCTGATCTTGTTGATTTGGGTGTTGAGTCTTTCAAAACAGATTTTGGTGAAAGAATTCCATATGGTGATGCTGTATATTTCAATGGAGCTGATTCTGAAAGAATGCATAATTACTATACATTTTTATATAATAAAGTAACGTATGAGCTGTTACAAAAGAAACTTGGATCAGATAAGGCAGTTTTATTCGCAAGATCAGCAACAGCATGTGGACAAAGATTTCCAGTTCATTGGTCAGGAGATCCAGAATCAACATATCAAGCAATGGCAGAAGTTTTAAGAGGTGGACTATCACTTGCATTATGTGGATTTGGATATTGGGCACATGATATTGGTGGATTTGAAGGAAAGCCAGATCCATCTTTATATAAACGTTGGATTGCATTTGGGCTATTATCTTCTCATTCACGTCTTCATGGCAGTAATAGTTATAGAGTTCCATGGGTTCTTGATCCTGATGGAGATTCTGATAAAGTCTTGAAAAGATTCGTTGATTTTAAACAATCTATAATGCCATATGTCATGTCAGAAGCAATTGAAACATCTCGAACAGGTATTTCAATGCTTCGACCGGTGCTAGTTGAATTTCCAAATGATCAAGTTTCATGGACAATTGATATGCAATATTTCTTTGGATCAGAACTTCTTATTGCACCAATTTTCAACACCAAAGGTGATGTTAAGTACTATATCCCTGACACACCAGGAAATGGTGTTTGGTATGGAATGCTTGAGGGAAAATTGCGTAAGGGTGGAAAATATATTAGTGAATCTCATGGATTTTACACATTACCTGTGTTATTGAGACCTGGTGGTGTTCTTGTTATGGGATCTCGTGATGATGAAGTAGTGTATGATTGGGCAAGTGGATTCACTGTTGTTGTTAATGCATCTGAAAGTATCGACGACAAGATTATTGAAATTCCAGATCACGAAAACCTTTCATCTGGTAAACCTGCTGCAACAATTCGTGTTAAATGCTTGACAACTGCAACTGTTTTGGCTAATGGTACCTCAATCGGTCATACTGGACCAGCTCATCTTGACGTTGAGATAATTGATTCAATTGGAACTTCAACTTTAGAACAAGAATGGAAAGTGAAGATTGTTGGTGCTTCAATCGGAAATGTGAAGGAAGGATTAGTAGCAGATATTGAGGTGAATGAGACTGGAGTTGCGGTTGTAACTGTGCCGATTGGGAAGAAGAGAGTGTCCGTTGAATTGTTGTAGCGCGTTGTAGTGTGAATTTTGACAATAAGATATAATGTATTTGCTGATTTCGAATTGATTGATGTGTAACTGCTGTAGGACAGGTACGTGAGGTAATGCGGGAGGCAGTCCATTGGCGATGACTGGCGACAGTGGGAGCCAGTGGGAGCAGTGTCACGCCACAGCCATCGCGGCGGTCCATGTGGTGCCAAAGAACAACCGCGACTGGCTGGTTTTGGTCTTCTTCTAATTAATCTATCGCGTGCAGATTTTAAGATAGTTTTAATAGAATTAAGTCTCAGACAATTGGCGCTATCGAGAGACTCAATTGTCAGTTAATCGAGCTACTATTTCTGAAAATGCGGTACTTTTACTCATGAAAAGTTGGCACGATGCCGCGAGCCACGACCACGTGTTTAGATGAGAGGAGAAGTGCCAAATGAGAATGTCTGTGACGATCACGGTGGGTTGGAATTTTGATATTTAGATGCTTGAATCGAATAAGGGACTTGCACGAGCCAAGTTAAGGGCCAGCAACGTTCTAATTGGTATTGTTTCTGAGCAAATGGACTCTCGTGCCTGAATCGGTTTACTTGGCGATTTGCGTGAGAAAGCGTTGATGCTTGATGTTAGGATAAGCGTCTTGCTTGATTTGTCGGCTATCGTTGGTGCGAGTTAGCAGTCGTGCTATTGGCTGGTCTATTCTGCCTCGAGGACAGATGCATGGCTGTCAAACCAGTATAAGCTACTCTATTCGACTTGCTGAGTTGCTGTTCGTCAATCGTGTGGCCACATGCACCCACGCCGTCTCATTGTCGCTCAAACAAACCAATCATTGCTCGTCAATTACACAGTCCAAGTCCGTGCATATCAATTCATCTTCTTCAATCAATTTGTCAGTTTTCAATTTCCCTTTCAGGCATCTGTTGACGTCTGTCAATGCAATTCTTTCATGCTGCTTTCCGCGAGGTCTCCTCTCTCCGTTTTCGGTTCGTGATACATTGAAGGCAATAAATTGACACTGATTCCCGCTTCCCCGCCTTAATACCTCTTTCTTCGCTGACATCTTCGCCAGATCTGCTTCTGAGCTCCTTTGTCACCATGAAGCTCTCTCCAGTTCTTGCAGTGGTCGTTGGACTTGCTTCAACTGCTCTTGCTCAACTTCATGTTCCTGGTTCGGTTCCCGAGAACAAGCTTGAGCCTTTACAACATCGTCTTGCTTATGCTGGCTCAACTGGTATGACAGTATCATGGAATACTTTTGCTGAAATCGATACTCCAACTGTTTACTACGGTCTTAACCCATGGGATTTATCACGTTACGCTACTGGTGAATCACTTACCTTCCCAACTTCAATTACCTGGTCTAATCATGTGAAGGTTACCGGACTTAAACCTGATACAACATATTACTACCTTGTCTCACATACCAATTGCTACAATTGTAGTGAATTAGCTCCATATAAATTTACAACTGCTCGTTCAAAGGGTGATTATACTCCTTACACTGCCGCTGTTGTTATTGATATGGGTGTTATGGGTCCTTATGGTGAATCTGTTGAAAGTGACTATCCTCATATCACTAATGAAGATAGTAACACTATGCAATCCCTTGCTCGTTACTCTGACGGCTTTGAACTTCTTCTTCATCGTACGTATCTCATTTCCAATGATCTGGACTGAGTACTAATAAGTTTATATTTTTATCTAGCTGGTGATCTTGCTTATGCTGATTCATGGCTCGGTGAGACTCTTGATGGATACTTAAACACGACAATTGAAGATGGTACTGCTGTTTACAATAATCTTCTTAACCAGTATTACGATGAATTACAACCTGTTACCAATAAAGTTCCATATATGATTGCACCCGGTAACCATGAATCCAACTGTGATGAAGGTGGTACTACACGTGATAATGTTACATATGATATTTCACTTTGTATGGAAGGACAGCGTAACTTTACTGGATATATTAATCATTTCCGTATGCCAAGTGAAGAATCTGGTGGTGTTGGTAATTTCTGGTATTCATTTGATCATGGAATGGTTCATTATGTTGCAATTAATACCGAAACTGATCTTGGACATGGTCTTATTGGTGAAGATGATGTTAATGGACCTGAACATATGTTTTCTGGTCCTTTTGGCTCTTATCCAAATGAACAGCTTGATTGGCTTGAACGTGATCTTGCTTCAGTTGATCGTACTTTAACTCCTTGGATTGTCGTTATGGGTCATCGTCCTTGGTATATTTCAAATGTTAATGTTTCAAGTACCATTTGCTGGAACTGTAAACTTGCTTTTGAACCTCTTCTTCTCAAGTACAATGTTGATATTGTTTACTATGGTCATGTTCATTTATACGAACGCACAGCTCCTGTTGCCAATGGTGTTGTTGATCCAAATGAGTACAATAATCCATCTGCACCAATGTACATTCTCAATGGTGCAGGAGGTCATTACCATGGACTTTCAACCTACACTGAACCACTTGCAGATTTCTCACGTTTTATTCAAAATACAACATTTGGATGGTCACGTATGACATTCCATAATTGTACGCATATGTCACAAGATTTCGTTGTATCAAGTAATGGATCAATTCTTGATACTGTTATGTTATACAAGAATCATACATGTCCTATGGCAAATGTTGATAGTAATTCAACTGTTTCTCCTACTGGTCCACCAATTCCTGTTATATCAAATGCTGGGTCAATTGTAAGTGTTTCTTCAGTTGCACTTGCTACTGTTGTTGTTGTTGCAGTTGTTGCACTTGCACTTTAAGTAGTTGATCTTATATAAGTAGTGAGAACTAAAAGTAGTAGTTAATACTAGTAGAAGCTATAAAGAAGATTCAATGTAGAACTGTAGATTTACTGTATTAACAGGGGGGGGGAATCGTTTTATTAAGCTAATGATAATGTACAAAACCCGTTATTCGGTGCCAGACATGAAACTAAGCCACAAGAACAAACAGTCGAAATGGAGTAATAAGAGTACGAAATAATTGAGTGAGAAAAGAAAAATAGCACGAAAGAAAGGAAAAGAAAAGGCAGATTAAGCATGATAAAAAAATATGACTGAAGGTGCCGTGAACATGGCGAGCAATGACATTGCGAGGTAGTGGCGGATGAGCCGAGCGATAGCGTTGGTGCAACTCTTGAAGGAGACGCACTCGACGAGCATGTAGGGGCGCAATTAAAACATGTGGTACCGTAAGGTCTGAGGGCGGAATGTTCCGTCTTACAGAATAAGGGCCCTGTACGGCCTAGGCCGTTATTAATTTTACGATAGGCGTGGGCTGACCATAGCTCCATTATAACCCCGGCCTGATGCCTGATAAGCTGATAGTGAGCGTGCTGCGGCCCCCTAGTTTGTTGTACCACGTCCGAGTCCTCGGCAGCAGCGCGTGCAAACAAACACCAAGATTGTCGAGAACATTTCAACTCAGTTATTGGCGATCATTGCCAAAGTTTGCTATAAGGATTGGCGAATAGTGTGAAACAAAGCACAGTCACAAAAACCGGTTTGGCAATTGTTGTTGCGTCGCACCAGCCACAGAACGCTCCCAACCGGCTGAACAGCGCGTACATAACTTATCTGGCCCGTGTCCTCAAGCGATTTCCCCGCTCTTTTCTTGTATATCATTATAATATACAGTATATTCAAATTGATCTAAGTGGAATTGTTTTGGTTTTGTGATCTAAAGTACTGTTCGAACAGGCGAACACACAATGGCTGGTGGGAGTACAGGGAGTGACACAACTGGAGTACACCGTGTAAACAACCGGGAGTTTGCAAGGTAAGTCTATTATCATTCATTCTATACGATAAGTTAATGTTTTCTAACAGTAATTGTCATTGTTTCATAGATACCATGATTCTCCTCCCGAGGAATCACGTACAGCTGAATCACAACTTGCAGAAGATGACAATGATGACGGAGATTCTGCTGCTGAAGAAGATGGATTACTATCAAACTCATCAGATTACAAGGCACCTTCAATGGCAAAGTTATTACCAGTAATTGCAGGTATTACAATTGCCAATTCATCAATGGTAGCTTCAATGCTTAATATTGTTCTTGATCTGGTCTGCAGATCATATTATACAGATTCGCCTGATGGTATTCCTGAAAGTGAAGGAGGTTCACCTAATCAAAGATGTCAAATTCCAATTATTAATGGAAGTGCATCACAAGTAGCATTGGCAATTCAATTCTTGCAAGGTCTCATGTCAGCTATTATGTGTCCACAATTAGGCGCATTTTCAGATAGATATGGACGTAAACCAATTTTGATCTTTAATGTGACATGCACAATGGCTTCTCAAATTGTATTATTAATTCTTGCAAAATCAAATTACAGATACGCGTATAGATTTGTGTTTCTTCAAGGTGCCTTTGATGGTCTAGGTGGTTCTTATCCTGGCCTTTTATTATCTGGGCTCGCTTACATGTCTGATTTTACAAAAGCATCAGATCGGGTGAGGAAATTTGGAACTTACCGTGCCGCTGTTTTCGGTGGTGGTTTTCTCGGACCATTAATCTCAGGTTGGTTAATTCAACGTACTGGGAGTATGTATATTACGTCATATTTCTCAATTACACTCTTCACGCTTGATATTCTTTATATACTTTTCTTCATTCAAGAATCATCAACGCCAGACCGTATGCGAGCAGCTCGAGAACAATATGCAGTACAAAAACGGATTTCAGAAGGAAGTGTACATAATACAAGATATTATCTTGATGGAATTAATATTTTCAAACCGCTTAGTGTATTAATTCCACCACCAGGAGCCAAACATTCAATTCGACGCAATATGACATTATTAGCAATTTTAGAACCAATTGTTCATGGTCTTGAATTGGGAATGGTTCCTATTATTGTTTTATATGGGGAATTAAATATGAATTGGACTTCTGTTACTGCAAGTTATTTCATATCATTAACTTCACTTTGGAGAACTATTGCTCTACTTATATTTCTACCAATTGTATTGTGGATTGTTAGTAGAGTTGCACCACATAAGCATCATGAATATGGTGCAAATAGAAGTGATGCATCGTAAGTTAAATTTTTTTTTTATTAAAATCTAATCTTTACTAATTTCGATTAGACTTATTCGAGTAGCAACATTCACACTTGTCGTTGCATATATCACAATGGCAGCAGCAAATACATCAATGACACTTATGATGGGCGGAATTCTTGCTGCAACTGCGGTATTAGCACCAAATACAATTACTTCAACACTTACCAAGCATGTCGCCAAAAAGGATGTTGGTGCAGTAAGTTAAACTTTGTTCATAATTATATATAAATCAAGGTACTAACTATTAATCTAAATTATAGCTTCTTGGGGCCGTTGCACTTTTACAAAGTATTGCAGCATTAGTTACGCCAACGTTACTTACGAATCTATACGCAGCAACAGTTGCAGTTGCGCCTCGAACAGTTTTTATAATGGGTGCAGTTATTTATGCAGGAGTAAGTATTGCAACATTTTTAATTATTGAAACTCATGGCGGTGGACTTTTAGAAAATGAAGATGAAGAGGAAGAAGAAGAAATTGGACCTGATGCAGAAGAAATGGAGAATCAATCTTCTGTTTGAGTGGGCTTTTTATGCGGATGAATGGTGCGGTGTAATGGATTTATTGAAAGGTACATATATTCTATTTGATTTGATATTTAATTCCCATTTAGCTTTAGCTTTAGCTTAATTTAATTTAATTTGCATTTCATTTTTATTTATATTTATATTTATATTGCTAAGTTATCCTTGTTTATCTTATTTTATTCTTAATGATCGAGAGTTATGAATGATGTAATTGCAAGTGGTAATTTGATGTTGTATGATGTTGCATTTAATAAAGGTATTTTAATCATAGTTCCTTGTTCTTTTGCTTAAGATTTGTTCATTTAATTCATTATCTCTCTAATATACAGCAACTTAAACAAATCCTTCGGTGTTAACATAATTCGTGTCAGTAATCACCAAGATCCTGCAACTCCGAGAGCCGCACAACTACTTCTGATGCCCCTATCATATACACATCGACTTACAGCCACAAAAACATCACAACTTTCATACTTTCATACATGCATACATGTGGCAGAACGCCGTCACATCAAACACTCGCATCTCGCATTTAGACTATATTTAGTAATGCAGATTGCGACGGAGCATTGCCCGATACACTAAGGCATTTTCTCTCCATACTAGATCAAAACCGCACCTCGACCGAGACCTGCGGCCAAGGCACTATGGAGAAAATAGGGGTCTTACGGTCCAATCTTACTTTGCATTAGTCGATTCAAATCAGCGTCGTCACGGCGGTTACCCCGCTCGTTAGTCGCCACCAATTGTAAAGAGGCTGAGATCCTCGAGTATATAAACAACCTTTAGATCCGCTGCTTCGTACTTAGTTTTAATATGCAGCGATCTTACTTCTACAGTCCTGTACAATGAACGCCGATTGATGGGCTCGATTCCCTCGCCACGGCGCTAATAAATCAATCAATTAACCTGTACAAAGAGATCCACGATGACTTCATCTTCTGCTCGCTCTCCGCTCCAGCACCTCACAAGTCTTCCGTCACGTCTTCTGTTGCCGCCTTCGCCATCTTCTCCGTTCTCGCCATCTAATATCGATTCCGCCGCATCTGCCCACATTGCCATGGTTGCTGGTAGGTTTGCTGCGCTTTTTTAACTGATCTATTGTGCTATTCTAACTTATTTTGTTAGGTACATCATGGCTGCTCCCGACGCGCCTAGAACTCAGAAAGTGCTTCACGAGTTATGTCTTTTTTCAATGCAGCAGCATTTTTGCATGCTCGATTCAGTACGCCAAAGCAATCCACCAAGGGAATTCTTTCCCGCTGGTGGATGTTGGGCTGTCACTAGGATTTGCTGTCGCGATCGCTTTATCAAATGCCTCGTATACTGTCACTAAGTCTGTATTATTATTTCGGGTATTATTATATCTGTATTATTGCTTTGTGTATGTATACATGTAATAGACTTTCTTTATAGTATAGCTATTTATTCTCCAAAATATATATCAACTCCGCCGTCCGCCTTGTTCTCTGTTTTGTTTGCTTTCTTTCTTTGTTGCTGTTCGTCCTTTTCCAGGTATAGTCGTTTTTGTTACGAACTTCACTAACGCTACGTTCGTATATAAGTCGGTTTTTTTCTCCTTTTGCTATACAGTATACCAGTTTTAAATATGTATATGTATCCGTGGTTGCTTCTCGTACTTCTCTTCGTATATCGTTTTCATTACGAGCGTGTTGGTAATCTGAGGTTAGGGATGGCATTCGCACGGCGCGGAAAACAGGAAGGTCTGGCTTTGAAAGGGCTGTCACCAACAGTACAGGGTCTATATACACATGCAAGTAAGTAAATAATTGCTATTGTCGGTAATGCTGGGACTGTCTAATTGCGACGATTATTTTATTACAGTATTTATAATTTTTTTGATTAAATAGAACGATGGAGTTAATATTGGTGAAAGACTAGTTGCGTTGATTCACAGTCGCTTGTCAAGGAATTACTGTACGCATCAACAGACATTTTCTATATACATGACAACGCTAGATATATGTCTGTTCATATTTAGTCAAACTATCCTAGAATATTAAGTAGTGTTATGTTTTTTTTTTTTTCACTGTTTTCATGGATACGGACACATCTGCCGGACATATCTGCATATCCCCCAAGGACTCTGGCATTCCAGTCGCTATTATAATTCTACAAGCGACATTGACAATTCAGCGAATAGATTTTTGAGTTATAAGAATGTATGAGCTCAATTTGGATCAGAGATAGCAAATGCAATGTATGAAGGTGTTGTGCTTGATGTTAGTACCGTTGAAGGTAGGATTCCTGCTCAAATTGCACAATGGCTACGTCGGTACCAAATCGAAGGAGCAGCCGTGTTATTTTCAGCATATGTTCGACAATGTGGGCTTCTTTAAGCGACGATATGGATTTAGGTAACTTTCTCAAATGATTGTTTACCTCACTGCTGCATTCGAAAAGAGTGGCGATCAACATACGGATCTGAGAGTTGTCATGTCAAAGGGACGGTATAAAATTTCACAATGATTACAATCACGATAACTTCCTTGGCTATATTTTTATACCTGAATACTGTTAGCCTAGCAGTAGTCTCGATTTTATTGTTGAATTACTAATTTCATGATACCTTAGCTAGCTTTGTGGTTGCTGTTGTATGCATGATGTTATTAAATGTCGTTTAATTGGCTGTTAAGATTATATATGCTACTTTTAAACGAAGTCGTCTCAAGTACAACGGCATAAATACGATATTTAATAGCATTATTATTACTAATATAAAATTACAAGATAAAGTCATGTTAATGTCAATGCGTCATGAATATATTCTTAGTATATTCAACTCTCATATGCTTCTATCGTATCATCAGTACGTGAGACTCTAACACCCAAACAAGCATATTTCTCCGGTTACAATACAGTATCCGTAATCAAATGCGCTACGTGTTACCCATTATGATACTGATACATATAGGCTATAGTACTAGCATTGTCAAAAGCAAACATGATTTAAGAGTATAATCTAATGCATTATATTATGCAGGGAAAATTGAAAAGAGTAAGGCTATAAGCGAGCCTATCTTATACCAAGTATAATTGATTTAATTGTCAAATTGGTTTAGACGAAGTTGACATATCAGTGTAGCCGTATACTTGTTTTTAATATGAACGGCATCACGATTAGCGTCTTACATCTTGCGTCTGGCGCATGGCGTCTGACGTCGTGAATCTGGCGTCTTGAATCCGTCTTGAGTATATCGTATGTTGGTTGTATCTGTAAGACGATAAGATGATAAGAGTTCACAAAGAATATAAAATATAGTTAATTATGCAGGGCATTGCTCGCTTATAAGAAAGATTAATTTTAAGTACAGTAAATATGCTAGTGTTTAAAATGGTCAATGTTACCCATGCGGCATTCTGGCGTACGACGTACGTGGAGACATGGAGTTCGCTTATATAGGATATTTACGTGATGGCGTGCTGTACATTGCATATTTGTTGTATATGGGAGTTGGTGAGTGGTAACTTGCGGCCATTGTTTGAATCTGAATACTTTATCGGTCGGTTGGAAATCCGGGGATTGGAATGTCCACGGAGAAATCTATAAATCTTAAATCTAACTGGCGGTATTGTATGATACGGCATCAAAGGATAACCGAGGGTTGCACACCAAACGTACGATTAGAGACATTGTATATCGTGTCAGCATTAGGAAATGTCTATCGTTAACAAGGCGTGCACAGGTAAATGTATATACTGTATTACAGTATGACTTTTAATGTTATACAGATCTATGCAACATAGCCATCTCCGCATCTGTTATATCGACTCATATCATTCTCATGCAGGCCCCTTCCACCAAATATCTCATGGTCCTTAAAATACAGTAGATAGGTAAGTTTGAGTCGATAACCGAGATGCTTTGAGCTTCCGAATGCCGTGCAGTGCTCTTATTCACGCATCTGATAACTATAGAGAATGATAATGAGGTATATTTACAGGCGAAGGAATACGGGTTACGAGAATATGGCGAGTAAATAAATGATGTAATGGTAAATTAAAACGAATACGACAGACGATGTAGCAGTATACACGTTATGTTTCTCGAAGTTCAGTGCATTATGCTGATTGTTTTGGATTTCCCCAGATGCTTCAGCATTGCAATTGTTAACCTAATTGCAAGAATAAACGGCAAAGCGGCTGTGTAGATCGGAAAAAGTCCGGGGAGAAGTACCCCTCCGATATGCGGTTGAATATACTTGAATTAGAGACGTTAGTAAAGTCTGTGCTGACCGGATGTCGTAAAATGAAATGATCGTTGAATTCATGAGAGTCAGCGTCATCGTCATCGGTCAATCGTACTCGGTAATCGCGCATATAGCTTGTACTTTGTTTGCGGTGTAATGAAGAGTGCGATGTTACCCCGGCAGTCGGCACTCGATGGGACCAGTGGTAGAATGAATTGCCATATTAATGTAAAGAAGGCGGTTGAATTGTATAGAGTTTAGTATAGAGCCGTACAAGCTTTTATTTTTTTTTTTGTGCGAGTGTGAGCGCGCGCCGAAGCCGGCGCGACAAAAAATGCCGGATTGGGGTTGCGAGCGAGTGAGACATTTCGCGATGTGGAATGACGTCAGGACTCAGGGTTAATTTTGGGTTGGCGGTTCGGGCTAAGCGGAGAATACCGCTTATTGACGAGCGGTATGGGTGATGAGCAAATTGAGGGAGATGGGTGAATGAACGGAGTGAAGTGAAGTGCTGCGCTGAGCTGAGAAGGAGTGTTGTCGGTTTGGCGAGCGTACGTGCCGTGCACAAATTGGAGCTATTAAAGAGAAGATAAGTGTGCATGAAACTTGTCAATTGAGCGATAGTGAGAGCTCGAGCTGGTTGTTAAATGCTTGGGAAATGGAGATGCAAAGCAGATGGTGGCGGTGATGTCGCCATGAGATGCGGATAACCACATAGCCCCGTGGCTGTAGCTGGTAGGTGCTGCTGAGTCTTTATACAGATACAGTATAGTCGATGGCTGCGCTACGTAAGTTGCCATTAGCTCAGACGAAGAACAAAGACAAGGGCCTCTGCCGTCGCATCTGCCGTCGCATCCTCAGTCGGCGGCCAGGACAGGAAGTCGCCGGGACTGTGAACGGGCCGGGGCAAGCGAAGGAGGCCGCGAATAATCGGGGGCAGAACAGAACGTCAGAAAGTCAGAAACTGGGAAAGAGGTCGCCGGAGTGCGCGAATAAGGTTTCGTGACGGGGCGTGACGTCAGCGCGCAGCGGCCGCACGCACAGGGGCCGAACCTTGTTAGCCGTGCGGCGTGCTCAGAGGCTCAGTCGCTGGCTCGCTGGCCCCGAGCCGAGCTGTGCAGTGCTCATTGCTCATTGCTCAGTCAGGGTTCGAGAGGAGAGGCGACGTGGTGAGGGTGCTGGTGACGGCGCCGCTACTGCTACTGCTGCTGCTGCGAGGAAGAACTGCAACCTGAGGGCGGCGAACTGGCGCTGCTGTGCCGCCGAGGCAGCGATGAGATCCGCGCTGGTCGCTGGCAACGTCGCTGTTGACCGCAGTTAATTGCACTGCTGCCAGGCCGGAGACGTCGGCGTTGAACAACGCTGCGATGGCCGGCTGAGCCTGGCCGCGGAGCTGCTGGGGGCTGCTTTGGGTGCTGCTCGGTGCTGCCGCCTGTTGCGGACTGCGCCGTCAACACTCGCAACTCGCGCCTCGCTCAGCCCTCCGCTGCTCGAGTGCTCGAGTGCTGCGTGCACACTGAGCTCGCGGCCTGCTCTCCCCGGCCGCATATATCTGGCTGCGCCCCCCTCTCCCCCCCCCCCATCGCGCCTGCCCCCGCACCCCCAGCATCGGCTCCCATGTTCCAAGCACTCCTTCGCAGCACCTCACCCAAGTACACCAAGTACACAAATACCCTCGCACCAGCTATCAACTCGCATCTGCAACTGCTATCAGACGTCGAATGGCCGCCACCTCGTCGTCAACCTCCGCAAATTCAAACACTGACGATGCATTTGCGCTCGAGGGCCGTCAAGAATGGATAGGCGTATCTGACCCTCTACTCCGTCGCAGAATTCAAAATCGAATTGCCCAGCGTGCCAGAAGTATGTTTCTCTATTCCACCTCACTTCACTCCAAGTTTCCTCCAAGACTAATGCTCATCTACATAGGACGACGACTTGCCACTTCTCGCGAAGCTGACAGTTCAGCCCCCGTCTCCGCTGCATCTTCACCCGCACCGTCAACTACCGCCAACTCTCCACCTGAGCGACGAGACCGTACTCGACGACGACGACGTCCATCAAGTGTTCGTGGTTCTGTTTCTCGTTCCCCTGTCAGACCTGCTCATTTCACTACTTCTCCTCCATCATCTCCTCAAGAACACTTAACTATACCTGTTCATGCTTCAAGAAGGTCTGACAGTGTTAGCAGTGTTGGTACAAGTACAACTTTCGCGAGTTCTTTAAGAAGCTCTGTCAGTAGTACTAATACAAGTCTCTACGCTGATGCATATATTGACTCCTACACTGACTCTTCAACAAGTACCGCGAGTACTGTGAGTAATGGTCGAGTTAATACTCTAGATGGTGCTCAAGGTGAAGAAGGTACTGATTTAACTTATTCAATGTGGTATGCTGCATCACCAACTGAATCTGCATCTGCATCTGCATCCGCGTCTGATTCTGACTCGGGATTTGGTGATTCTCCTGTACCTGCGCATATCCAATTATCCACCTCTCAAGCTCACCAGTCGCAAAGTTCATTATTACTTGAGACTCCTGTATCTGAGCGTTCAGTGGGTGGCCAGCGACACCAACAAGACGAGCAGCAACCATTCTTCACAAGTCCTCATCAATTATTCAATAACCAAGAACATCATGATAATCATACTTCACACAACAACGATGCTTTGGACTTGTCGCATTTTGGTTCTTACACTCAATCTCTCGCTGATGCAGACCATCCTCAGCCAAGCGAACTCGGCGGTTCTAACTTTACTGACGACCTCTTTCGTTCACTTAGCAACTCTAATCTTAATTCTGCCACCCCCGGTCAAACTACTCCATCAGGTTTAACTTCATTATCATTACCGTGCAGATCAGTTGCATCCGCGCTTAGTTTCAACTTAAAGCTTCTACCAATTCTTCATGATGCCCCGCGCAATCAGATATTTCAAATGGATCCATCAGTGCTTCACACACTCCCCGCATCATTAATTCCAACATCATTACAAGCAGTAATTCCACATACACAATATATAGATGCATTACCATTTGCAAGTTTACGAGATACGTTATTAAAAGAATTAAAATTTGGTACATTTAATGAAGTTGAATTCTGCAATGATTTATTAGCTGGTGGATTTGCCATCTGGGGAACTGATCCAACCTTACCATTAGCATGGGAAATTTCAGAATGGTTTGCACAAAAATGGTCAAGAGTACTTGACGATTATGTACTTGATATTGCAAGGTTTTGGAAATGCCAGAGAGCTGAACATGCTGGTAACTTATTATCTCCGAATTCAATTGAAAATGAAACTCAAGATCATTTTGGTATTAGATTCGAAGATTTATTACAATCAGCAACTTCATCAGCCGCGGTTAAACATGACGAGTCAATTGACACAGATATGACTTTTTTATTTTCTAAACTTCCTCAAATCTGATTCAAAACACATTCACGCACTCATTGAAATGAAATATATACATACTTACATACTTACATATATACATGTATAATACTCTATGGTTCTTAAAAGCAGGTTATTATCAAAACAAACAATAGCAAAAGGAATTGGAAAATTGAGAATATAAGCTACTTAGTTAAAGTTTTGGGAATTTATGTCGGTATATGAAAATGCAGGTGCATGGCGTTTTACTTTTATTTTATTTTTATATGTATTCGCGACTTTGTTTGTTTTACTTTTGTTTTATTTTGTTCGTGCGATATCGTTTGCAACTTGCTTTATTTGGTTGGTTATTTTTGGTTGAATTGGTCGTTGTTGGTGAACTTTGGTGCACTTGGCGTATAATATATGATATTTGGCTTTATAGTTATTGGTATAAACAATAAATAAATAAATAAATAAATATAAACAGTTTACAATACGTACAATACATCAAACAGCAATATTTAAATGCGAATAGAGTAAGCTATTGAGTGAGCGCGAAGGTCAACTTACCCCTTCCCAGGCACAAACTCAAAGTAAAAAAAGTCAAACTGACATAGAAGTATGTCAACGTCATCATGCATTTCGTTTTCTGTTCTCACAGACTCACATTTCGCTATGAGGTTGGAAGTTTAAGCGACGTTTTTGCGACGTTTAACATGCAGTAAATGAGTAAAGTATATCTATAGATATGGCAAGGCATGCGATGAAAATCAACGATTGTGGCTGTGGCCTGTGGATGTGGGTTAAAGTATATATATACGGTTGTTTATTAAGAATTTATAACGCGCTGTTACGGATCTTGATTGTAGATTGATAATGCTTGATAAGCTCTCTACGCACGGTATTTCGGGATTTCAAAATGAGTTGAATTGAATCTTGAATGCTGATGAAGTGGAATGATTTCAGTTACAGTGCATGCAAAGTGCCGCTTCATTTAAATCTCAAATCTCAAGTCTAAAATCTCAAATCTTAAAGCTTCAAGAATCAAAATATCTCAGCCAAGAATAGAACATCTTACTACATATCTTGGACAAACTAATGTCCATTTACTGAATACTGTAATTTTATTAAAATACCATTACGGAATTTCGGAGTTTCATCTTCTGTATGCACTGCACGTTACTGCACTGCCTGTGCATGTACGCGTTCTAATGCAAAGATCTAGAATGTCACCGTTTATACCGTAGAATCGCATCGTGAGTTTTCGGAAATTAATTACTTGTTGAGTAGCATACGATACATGCATATCTCCGTGAAACTTGGATCTCAATTCCCGAAGTTAGTACAAATTGTACAGTACAGTATACGTACCAAACGGCTTGGAGGTTGAAAACTTGCTTAAGTTCAAATATATTGCCAATCTATTGTTAATAAAATACAGTATATACAGTACAATAAATTCATGCAAAAGCATTACCGAGATCAAGATCGATCAATACCGGTAATCCAAAAATCCAACCGAATGCAATGACCAAACTTTTTAAGCAAATCTGTCCAAATTGAATATTACCTGATAGTTAAAATTTATTATGTTTAAATAAATCATTAATCTTCATCTTCATCTTCAATAACATCTAACCATTCATCTTCATCTTGTTCAATATCACCTTTTCCATCTTTACTTTCAATTTCACCACCAAGTTTAATAATCTCTGCTTCTGTTTCTGATATTCTTACTTGTAACTCATTTCTCATTTCATCTGCATCTTCAGTTTCAACACTACCTCCACCAGCACTATCTAATAATTCAGTAGCAGTTTGAAAACATTCATACGCCGAACTCGCCAATTCCAATAATTTACTTTTCACAACACCAATTGATCCTTCATTTGATTTAGCAGCATATAATTGACCATACGCTAAGCCATTTAAATACCAAATTTCCGCTAATTCTTCATCCATTTGCAAAATTCTTTTACATGCCGCACTAGCAATTTCACCAATTTCAGTTTCAAGTGCTAATCGAATTAATGTTTTAAGTGCTGAGATTTTAGCAACTTCTTCTGATGCATCTTCTGTTACTATATCTCCTTGAATATTTGCTGATTTTGAATGAATTTCCCAAGCTTTTTCAACTGCTGATCTTGCGTCTGTGGGTCGTGATTGAGAAAGCCGAATTGAGGCAAGTGCTGCGTAACTATCTTCGTGGGAATCATCTATCATAAGTGCTTCGGCGACAAGTGTTTCACACGTTGATTCTGCTTCTGGTTCCATACTGTAACATCATTAGTATACTCATTTTAATGAATAAATGAAAATAAAATCATACCATAGATCAGTCATCCAAATCTCAATAGATGAGCATAATGCATCACATAATTTTTGTTTCAACACTGCCTTTCTAATCGCACTTTCAGCTTCATTTCCACTTTCGTCTTCACTAGCAAGTTGTTTCCTTAACCCATTGCAACCTTTTCTAAACCATTTAACAGCATCTCTACCACCACTTAATTGACCCAACCATAAAAATTTCTCATATCCCCCGACAGTACCATTTGAATCATCAATTTTTGCAGCTTTTTCAAATAACTCATATGCTTGTTCTGCATGTATTTGTGCAGATTGTGAGTTCTCGTCAGGTAATGAAGATATTTCTAAATGTGATTCAGCGAGTATTTGAATTGCGTCAAGTCGTAATTTCACTTCATTAGATTCTGCTAACGGTCCTTTTGATTTATTCGTGCTCTTGGTTGTAGCTGTGAGCTCGTCAATGTATGGTGATAATTGAGTTATTGCTTCATATGGTTTATGTTCTTCACTAAGTAACCTTCTTGCTTCAGAAATTACTGTACCAGCAGTATCAAGTGCCCCCATTTTAAATTACCTTCACAAACAGTAAAAACAATTAAACGATTTTGAATTATTTAAATGGTTGTTATTGTATATTTGTAGATCAAAAATAATATAGATCATGTCGAGTCCCAACTGCTTGAAAAAAAATTAATGAGGTGAACCTAACCCGCACTTTTTCATTGAGAGTATACTGTAGTGATGGCGATATATCTTGTGTAATGATACTGTAACTAAATCCACGAGGTTTTAGACTGATTAAGTGTGTTTTATATTCTCAAGTTCTAATCAGGTATTTATTGATTTAAAGTTAGGATTTAAAAGAGGATAGTATTTAATGGGAGATAGTTGGAAATTGAGCATTACGTTTGGAATAGTGAGATTGATCTAGGAATTGAAATACATCGCATAGAATCAATATTAACAATACACGATACAAAATGGATCCAGCAGAAGAACAAGCTCAAGAAATTGAGTTATTAGAATCAATGTATCCAGATGAAATGACAATAATTTCACCAACGATATATACGATATCATTAAGATTAGAACCACCAACAAGTTCAATGGGATTAATTTTAAAACAAAGTAATCAAGTGTTGGTTATTAAAGTTGAATATCCTGAAACGTATCCTGATATTGAACCAATTGTTGAATTGATGTTGGAGGAAGTTGATGTTGAAGAAGATGAAGATGAAGATGAGGCAAGTGATGATGAAGATAAAGCTGTCGAAGAACCGTTGTTATTGTCGAGACAGGATTTGGAAGTTTTGAAAGAACGGGTGATTCAAGAGGTATGTTTCTCATATTATAATGACTTGATAATATATACTAATTTCAAATAGGCTACTGAAAACATTGGAATGCCCTCAATATTTGCTATAACAAGTTCGATAAAAGACCAAGCAGAAACGATATTGCAAGAGAAGCAAAGTGAAATTGAAAAGATACGAGAAGAGAAATTACGGGAAGAGGAAGAAAAAGAACAAGCTAAATTTAGAGGAACATTAGTTGATCGAGAGAATTTTTTAATTTGGAATAAAAAATTTAAAGCTGAAATGGAAGCTATCGAGGCTGCTAATAAGAAAGGGAATGATGAAGGAGTTAAAAGACCTAGTGGGAGAGAGATTTTTGAAAAGGGATTGGAAGGTAGTAAAAATGAAGAAGGTGATGATGATAGCACGAATCAGGTTACTCAAGGTGTTAAATCAATTAATGTATCATAGGAAATTGTAAATGCATTGAGACGGTGGATTCATAGTCATATATTTATTCATTCTGTAGACTTTGTAACTTTTTTTGGAGCTTCTCTCCGTTCATATTTCATCAACTCCGCTATAAAAAAAGCAACATCAGCACTTGTCTTCTTATTAAATATAATAAAATTAAACTAACCTAACAGCTGCATATCTTTAATTTTCTCTAATTCTTTAACAACATCTTCTTCATATCGTTTCCCATCAAAAGTCCAACTATTATTTCCTGAGATATCAGGTGCATTTGATAATTGATCTGGTGAAATTTCAATATCTGGCATTGCTGAAATTATTGTTTCTGCATCTGGTGATAATGGTGCCATTGTTGTATCTTGTGATGAAGACATTTTGATGGTTATGTATGTTACCTAAATATGATATCTGTGATGTGCGATGGTGTTGAAACTTGTAGATAAACTGATGAAGTATCCCGCGCGTTTAGATAATCTTATAATCTCAACTTAATAACTTAATTCTTATATTCAAATAACTCCTATACCCAAATAATCCTTTTTAATATTTAAACTGCCGGTGATTACCTATCAATCAATCATGCAATCATACAATTAATCAAGGATTTATGGTGATCGAATTGAATTCAATTAAAACACGCAGCTGGGACTTCGCGATTGCCATTTAAAATGGTTATGTAATTGCTTATTATACGTACTTCAAGTGGCGGACTTACGTACAACTCAGCGACTGTATACTATTCTGCACTGTAATCAATCACGAATTCAAAATGCTGTAAATTCAAATGAACTAGAATCATGGAGTCTAAATCAGGCTAAAGATCTCACAAGGGAGGTGTGAATTGGTTGCAGGTAGCTACAGCCTCCTGCTTATACGTTATTGCTTTTTTCTTCATTTACTCCACGATATAAAATAGCTACGTATTTCTAAAAAAATTAGTCACAATCACAATCACATTATTACTAAAAAAGAATAATAAAAAGAAAACAAAAGAAACCCAAGAAACCCAAAACATCCGAAAGCACCGAGAACCGAAAACACCCAGAAGCAAATCTGAACGAAACGAAATACAGCAAAGAACGCAAAAAAAAAAAAATCCCAAATCAAGTCCAAATAAAACAATGAAAAAACTCTTATATGAGATCTAATTTCCAAAAGTGGCGGCAAATTGAAAAATTGGAATCAGGCACGACCAGACATGAGATTGATCAACATTCACGCTGCGTGGAAGGAAATTTGAACTGAGGAATTAAATGTGCTGAAATGAGATGTGAAAATTAAGGATATTGGTTTAATGAGTGGACGTTGGCGATGCACGCCGCAAATTGTACCAATGACTTGTACTATTCCAACAAAACCAACAAAAAATGCAAAATTCAAAATCCTGTAAGATATTCCCACAATACCAACTGAACATGACGGTGAACAGTGCGTGGTTTAAAATCTTTTTCATAGTTCAGACAACGATACTTATATGACATGTCAACTTCAGATGTGGCGGCAACTGGAGTGACAATCGGGCACAACCAACTCAAATGTGGCGGCAAATGAGCGGTGTGGAGGTACTGTTGTTGAATGGGACTTGAATATTAAACTTAAACCAAAATTGTGGCGTCGTATCAAGCAATGAACTAAGTATATTGTAATGAAATAAAAGCGACATCCAAATCCTTTGATCTGTTCCACTGAACTTTCCAACGTGGCAACAAGATATTCAATGTTCATAGTTTGGAACTTCATGACATGTCGTCAACAACTATGGCGGTAGTTGTGTATGACAATCGAGCACGTCCAGACAATATTGTCGTCACAATAATGCTGCGTGTGGAAGTCCATTTCTGATTAGGAATGGGTTGCTAAATTGTGCCATTGGTGGATATTGATGTAAAGAAGGTTGAAGAGATAATCATACTCGAGGTAATCGTACTCATGGTGATGAGATGGTAAATAATACTTATAAAACATTAATATTCGATATTAATGGTATTAATTTAAAACAACGTTGTCTAATATTCTTGTTCGAGAAGACAGATAAGACAGATTGATGACCATTAATAATATCAGCTTCGTCAAGTTCTAAGGGAATCGCAAATTTGAGTAATATTTTATTGCAGTCTTTAGTCATACCCAGCTTGCAAACCATTAATCTGCAAATTGACGCACAAAGATGATACATCATTTCTTAATACTTATTTAACATTGATTCATAACTTGCGTAAACGCAAATGCAAGCGCAAATTGAATATCATATGAAGATTTTTGGCACTGCATCTTTCAACTCTCCTCTTGACCACAATATCTCTTGAAAACTGATGCACTGACTGACATCAGTAAACTATCACAGACTTCAAACATTTCAGTTGTTGACTATTGAAATTCGTAGGATACTTGTTTGTCGTATGTTCGCATCTTATTGAACCAGTCAACTCATACACCACCATTTTCTTGAGAGCTAAAATCGAAAGCCCAAATATGATCAGGATGAAGCAAAATTACTGCACAAGCCGAATTCCAAAATTCCCATATTCTCACAATCGTACTAATGAATCATACGACATGAACAACATAATTTTTATTGTATATCGCATAAGCAAGCAGAATTTAAAGGACTTGACAGACTTGTCAAATTTCAATATTTAAACAGCTTGTACAACGTGAATGACTTGAATAATTTGAAGTAATTTGAATCAGGATACTGAAGTGATTTGAATTAACATCTGAATGGTTTGAATAAAGATACAGAAGTGACCTGATTGAATGATTTTAACTATATAGTTGAAAAAGCTGTACGGTTTGAATAATGTATACGGTTTGAATAATGTATACAATTTGAATGCGTTGTGCTGACTGAATGACTTGCTTAAGAGAAACGATACTTGAAAGACTTGAAACTGAAACGAATTAGCTTAATCAATATACCAGAAAACAACTGAAATACTCACGAAACTGACTGAAATACCACTTGGAAGGGTGACTGGCCGCAAGATTCCACCACTCCACGCATGGGCTTCCTCCG